>WFAB01003587.1:0-14557 GCA_018977245.1 Lethenteron camtschaticum
AGAAGAGGAGTTGGAGACGCTGCTGCTGAACCTGGAGCTTGCCACTAAGAGGTGGGGCCTTACCATCAGCCCCACCAAAACTAAGCACCTGCCTGGGTATTTTGTATCATCGGACACTCCTGCCAGCGGGCATTCGACACTTCACGTGGCCTCAACGTGCACATAGCCTGGCACAAGCGTCGTGGTGACGTCACCGCCACTTAGTGGCGAATGGCGGTTGTTGTTGGAGGTTTCAAGTTGACTTGGATTGTAATTTACAAACTCATCCATACTCCTCACCGCTGTTGGTGGTGGTGGTGGTGGTGTTGGTGGTGGTGGTGCAGAGGTGGAGGAGATGGTGATGGTGAAGGTGATGGTGATGGTGAAGGTGATGGTGGTGTTGGTGGTGGTGATGGTGATGATGAAAATAGTGGTGAAGATGGCAGTGAATATGGCAGTGAAGGTGGTGGAGTTTGCAAGTTGACCTCGATTTTATTTCACAGACTCATCCACACTTCCCGCCGCTACTACTGCTGCTGCTGCTGAAGCCGGCACGGGCACTGCTGCTGCTGCTGGCGGTGGTGCTGGCGGTGGTGGTGGTGGTGGTGGCGGTGCGTGGTGGCGGTGGTGTTCGTGCGAGGGACTGGGACGCTTTGGGGCGAGCCATTGCGGAGGAGGAGCGGAGCGAAAAGCTGGAGGGAGACGCTGCCCTCAATCAGCTGTTCCAGCAGATCTACGCTGACGCCACGGAGGAGACACGGCGCGCCATGAACAAGTCCTTTGTGAGTCGCTCGTTCGCTCGCCCGCTCGCTTGCTCACCCACTCGCCCGCCTGCTCGCCCGCTCGCTCGCTCTCGTGGCCAACGCCGGTGGCGATTATCCGAACCGGTCCTGAGCAGAGGTCGCAAACGGGTTTTGATTCCTTACCCGGCTACCCGTACCCGGCCGCACCAGGGTCACAATCGGGTAACCGTACCCTACCCGATACCTGGCTACCTGATACCCGGCTACCCGTACCCGGCTACCCGTACCCGGCCGCATCAGGGTCGCAAACAGGTACCCGTACCCTACCTGATACCCGTACCCTACCCGATACCCGGCTACCCGTACCCTACCCGATACCCGTACCCTACCGATACCCGGCTACCCGTACCCGTACCCGGCCGCATCAGGGTCGCAAACAGGTACCCGTACCCGATACCCGGCTACCTGTACCCGTACCCGGCCGCACCAGGGTCGCAAACGGGTACCCGTACCCTACCCGATACCCGTACCCTACCCGATACCCGGCTACCCGTACCCGTACCCGGCCACACCAGGGTCGCAATCGGGTACCCGTACCCATACCCTACCCGTACCCTACCCTACCCATACCCGGCCGTACCCTACCCGATACCCGGCTACCCGTACCCGGCCGGGTATCGGGTAGGGTACAGGTATCGGGTACCCGATTGCGACCTCTGGGATGAAGCCATGTTACAGGCGTGGATGGGTTGATTCTAGGAACTTGAATTGTGAGAAGAGACAAGACGTTGGGAAATGAGTGACAAACGGTGACTCACCAGTGACTCACGGCCTACCCGTACCCGGCCGGGTATCGGGTACCCGGTTGCGACCTCTGGTCCTGAGCTTCGCCCTAGGTCGACTCAGCCTCGAATCGAGTAGCCGGTGTTGCGGTGGTGTAGTGTAGTGAACATCGCTCGCACTGGGGAGAGACAAAGGCGGCCGGGCGTGGTGCTGGCCACCCACCCCCTCTGTGTGTNGCCACAGTGCCGGTAGCCTTCATAGGCGCTGCNTAACAGCACTTGCCCCTACAGTCTGTGAAGGCTACGTGGGGGATCTTTGTCTGTGTGTGTGCGTGGGGAGCGGTGGGTGTAGCGGTTAGCCCAACGCTGCGCTACGAACCCGGCGGAGAGCCGAGTTCGATTCCCGCTCACGGCCGACGCCGGTGACGATGATCTGAACCGGTCCTGGGCCTCCCTTAGGTCGACTCGGCCTCAAATGAGTACCTGGTTTAGCGGTGGTGTAGTAGTGAACATCGCAACTGGGAGAGACAAAGACGGTTGGGCGTGGTGCTGGCCACCCACCTCCTCGTGTGCCGTGCCGGCCTTCATAGGTAGCGCTGCTACTCGCTAACAGCACTTGCCCCAACAGTGTGTGAAGGCTACACGGGGGATCTTTGTCTTTGTGTGTGCGTGGGTGCAGGTGGAGTCAGGTGGTACGGTGCTGAGCACCAACTGGGGAGAGGTTGGACAAAAACGCGTTCCCATCAAACCACCCGATGGGATGGAGTGGAAAGACTTTGAGATTTAGACTCACTCACTCGTACACTCACTCGTACACTCATACACTCTCACTCATTCACTCACTAATACACTCACCCACTCACTACACACACCACTCACACACTCACACACACACTCACACACCACCACTCACCACTCACACCCTCACACACACACACACTTACTCACACACACACTTACATACACTCACATGNCACTCACACACACTCACACACACTCACACACACACACACACTTACATACACTCACACACACACACTTACACACTCACACACACTCACACACACACACTCACACACACACTCACGCACTCACTCACACACACTCACACACCACTTACATACACTCACATACACACCACACATGCACTCACACAAAGATAAAGAGTCCCCGTATAGCAACATGTAGGGCAAGTGCTGTTAGCGAGCACCTATGAAGGCCGGAACAGTACACGAGGGGTGGGTGGCCAGCACCACGCCCGACCGCCTTTGTCTCCCTAGTGGCGATGTTTACACACCGCACCAGGTACTCACGACCCAGGACCGGTTCAGATAATCGTCAGTTAGCCGTGAGCGGGAATCGAACCCGGGTCGCCAGGTTCATAGCGCAGCGCGCTAACCGCTACACCACCGCCACTCACAACACACTCACACACACAACTCGCACTCACTCACACTCACACACAATCACTCACACACACTCACACACACACCTCACGCACTCACTCACTCACACACTCACACACACTCACACACACTCACACACACTCACACACACACACACACACTCACACAGACTTACACACTCACACACACACTTACACACTCACTCACACACACACTCACACAGACACACTCACACACACTCACACACACACACTTACACACACCCACACACCCACACACACCACACACACACCCCCACAGAGACGCATGGAGACCCTTGTCCTTGCCAGACGGCCTTCAACTTTATTATTCGGGTTGTTGTTGTGTGGTGGTGGTGGTGGTTGTGTGGTGGTTGTGGTGGTGGTTGTGGTGGTGGTGGTGGTGGTTGTGGTGGTTGTTGGTGTACAGGGAAACCAGCCTAGTCCACACAGGCACTTCTGTGTCCGCCACGCTCGCTCACCACAACCTCTCACCAACACGCTCACCCCGCTCACCAACACGCTCACCACAACACGCTCACCAACACACTCACCCCACTCGCCAACACACCACAACCACTCACCAACACACCACAACCACTCACCAACACGCTCACCCCCCTCACCAACACGCTCACCCCGCTCACCTTCCCTCACCTGCACAGGCTCCGACCCGCACAGAGACCCATAGACTCACCACACAGACAGACCACACACACAGACTCACCACCACACAGACTCACCACACAAGACTCACCACACAGACAACTCACCACACAAGACTCACACACACAGACTCACCACACACACAGACTCACCACACACAAGACTCACCACACACACAGACTCACCACACACACAGACACATGACACACACAGACGACACACCACACAGAGACCCATAGACTCACCACACAGACACAGACTCACCACACAGACCCACAGACACACACCCACAGACTCACCACACAGAGACCCATAGACTCACCACACACATAGACTCACCACACCAAACACACACAGACTCACCACCCCATAGACTCACCACCACACAGACTCACCACNCAGACTCACCACACACACACACAGACTCACCACACACACTCACACACACACCCATAGACTCACCAGACTCACCACACAGACTCACACCACAGAGACCAAGAGACCCACAGACCACACAGACCACACCACACAGACCACACAGACTCACCACACAGAGACACAGACTCACCACACGAGACCTATAGACTCACCACACACAGACTCANCACCACACGACTCACACACACACACACAGACTCACCACACAGACCCATAGACTCACCACACACATAGACGCACCACACACAGACTCAACACATAGACTCACCACACACACAGACTCACCACACACACAGACTCACCACACAGACACACACAAACTCACCACACACATAGACTCACCACACACACAGACTCACCACACACACAGACTCACCACACAGAGACCTAGACTCACCACACACAGACTCACCACACAGAGACCTATAGACTCACCACACACACAGACTCACCACACACAGACCCACAGACTCACCACACACAGACTCACCACACACATAGACTCACCACACACAAGACTCACCACACCAAACACACATAGACTCACCACACATAGACCCACACACACAACTCACACACACACAAACTCACCACACACACAGACTCACCACACACACAGACTCACCACAACACAACTCACCACACACACAGACTCACCACACACACAGACTCAACACAGACTCAACACACAGAGACACATAAACATCCCATGAGGCCTGCAGACGGTCGCCTCTGTTTTATAACCCTCGCGACGATGGCGGCGGCGATGATGATGATGACGATGATAGCGGTGGTGGTGGTGCTGTGTGTCTCACAATAAACTTTTAGTGATTGCCGTGTCAGCAGCTGTGTTACGCGTCGTGGTGGTGAGAGTGGTTGTGGTAGGTGGTGGTGATAGATGTAGTGGTGGTGATTGTGATGGTGTTGATGATGAATGTGATGGATGTAGTTGTGGTAGTGTTGATGGTGGTGATTGTGATGGTGAATGTGATGGGTGTAGTGGTGTAGTGTTGATGGTGTGGTGATCGTGTGGTGATTGTGATGGTGAATGTGATGGATGTAGTGGTGGTAGTGTTGTGGTGGTGATTGTGGTGATCGTGGTGGTGATTGTGATGGTGTTGATGGTGAATGTGTGGATGAGTGTGGTAGTGTTGATGGTGGTGATTGTGTGGTGTTGATGTGATGGTGGATGTGTGTGGTGTGTTGATGGTGGTGATTGTGATGGTGTTGATGGTGTGTGATGGTTATGTATGTTGATGAGTGTGTGATGGTGGTGATTGTGTGGTGAATGTGTGGATGNAGTGGTGGTAGTGTTGATGTGTGGTGATCGTGGTGGTGATTGTGATGGTGTTGATGGTGAATGTGTGGATGTAGTGTTGATGGTGGTGATTGTGTGGTGATGTGATGGATGTAGTGGTGGTGATGGTGGTGATCGTGGTGGTGATTGTGATGGTGTTGATGGTGAATGTGATGGATGTAGTGGTGTGTGGTGATTGTGTGTCGTGGTGGTGATTGTGTGGTGTTGATGGTGAATGTGTGGATGTGTGTTGATGGTGGTGATTGTGGTGATCGTGGTGGTGATTGTGATGGATGAGTGGTGGTGATTGTGGTGATCGTGGTGGTGATTGTGATGGTTTTCCACTCCATCCCATCGGGTGGTTTGATGGGAACGCGTTTTTGTCCAACCTCTCCCCAGTTGGTGCTCAGCACCGTACCACCTGACTCCACCTGCACCCACGCACACACAAAGACAAAGATCCCCCATGTAGCCTTCACACACTGTTGGGGCAAGTGCTGTTAGCGAGTAGCAGCGCTACCTATGAAGGCCGGCACGGCACACGAGGAGGTGGGTGGCCAGCACCACGCCCAACCGTCTTTGTCTCTCCACAGTTGCGATGTTCACTACTACACCACCGCTAAACCAGGTACTCATTTGAGGCCGAGTCGACCTAAGGGAGGCCCAGGACCGGTTCAGATCATCGTCACCGGCGTCGGCCGTGAGCGGGAATCGAACTCGGCTCTCCGCCGGGTTCGTAGCGCAGCGTTGGGCTAACCGCTACACCCACCGCTCCCCACGCACACACACAGACAAAGATCCCCCACGTAGCCTTCACAGACTGTAGGGGCAAGTTCTGTTAGCGAGTAGCAGCGCCTATGAAGGCTACCGGCACTGTGGCACACAGGGGGTGGGGGCCAGCACCACGCCCGGCCGCCTTTGTCTCTCCCCAGTGCGAGCGATGTTCACTACACTACACCCACCGCAACACCGGCTACTCGTTTTAAGGCTGAGTCGACCTAGGGCGAAGCTCAGGACCAGAGGTCGAAACCGGGTACCCGATACCGTACCCTACCTGATACCCGGCTACCCGTACCCAGGCGGGTACGGGTAGGCCGTGAGTCACTGGTGAGTCACCGTTTGTCACTCATTTCCCAACGTCTTGTCTCTTCTCACAATTCAAGTTCCTAGAATCAACCCACCCGCGCCTGCAACGTGGCTTCATCCCAGAGGTCGCAACCGGTACCGATACCTGTACCCTACCGATACCCGGCCGGGTACGGGTAGGGTATGGGTAGGGACGGATANCCGGGTACGGGGGGTATGGGTAGGGTACGGGTACGGCCGGGTACGGTACGGTACGGGTCGGTATGGGTAGGCCAGGGTCGGGTAGGGTACGGGTAGGGTACGGGTAGAGTACGGGTAGGGTAGGGTAGGGTAGGGTNCGGGTAGAGTACGGGTAGGGTACGGGTAGAGTACGGCTGGGTCGGGTACGAAAGTACGGGTAGGGTACGGGTAGAGTACGGGTAGGGTACGGGTAGGGTCGGCTGGGTACGGGTACGGGTAAAGTACGGGTGGGACGGCTAGGGTACGGGTACGGTAGGGTACGGGTAGGTACGGGTAGGGTATCGGGTAGACGGGTACGGGTAGGTAGGGTAGGNTGGGTCGGGTANGGGTANGGTCGGGTAGGGTACGGGTATCGGGTAGGGTACGGGTAGGGTACGGCTGGGTACGGGTACGGGTAGGGTACGGGTANGGGTACGGGTACGGGTAGGGTACGGGTAGGGTACGGGTAGGGTACGGCTGGGTACGGGTAGGGTACGGGTATGGGTAGGGTACGGTTACCCGTTTGCGACCTCTGCTCAGGACCGGTTCGGATAATCGCCACCGGCGTCGGCCGCGAGGGCGAGCGAGCGGCCGAGCGAGCGGGCGGGCGAGCGCGGCGAGCGAACGAGCGACTCACAAAGGACTTGTTCATGGCGCGCCGTGTCTCCTCCGTGGCGTCAGCGTAGATCTGCTGGAACAGCTGATTGAGGGCAGCGTCTCCCTCCAGCTTTTCGCTCCGCTCCTCCTCCGCAATGGCTCGCCCCAAAGCGTCCCAGTCCCTCGCACGAACACCACCGCCACCACCGCCACCACCACCACCGCCACCACCACCGCCAGCACCACCGCAGCAGCAGCAGCAGTGCCCGTGCCGGCTTCAGCAGCAGCAGTAGTAGTAGCGGCGGGAAGTGTGGATGAGTCTGTGAAATAAAATCGAGGTCAACTTGAAACCTCCACCACCGCCACCACCACCTCCACCACTATCTTTACCATCACCATCACCACCACCATCACCACCACCACCATCACAACCTCCACCACCACCACCACCGCCATCTCACCACTATCTTCATCTTCACCATCACCACCACCACCATCAGCAGCAGCAGCAGTGGTGTGGATGAGTCTGTGAAATATAATCGAGGTCAACTTGAAACCTCCACCACCACCATCACCACCACATTCTCCTCGACCACCTCCACCATCACAACCTCCACCATCTCCTCTACCTTCTGCTCCTTCACCACCGCCACCACCACCTATACCACCACCTTCACCATCTCCTCCACCTCCGCCGCCACCACCAACACCACCACCAACACCACCAACACCAGCAGCGGTGAGGAGTGTGGATGAGTTTGTAAATTACAATCCAAGTCAACTTGAAACATCCAACAACAACCGCCATTCGCCACTAAGTGGCAGCGACGTCACCACGACGCTTGTGCCAGGCTAGGTGCACGTTGAGGCCACGTGAAGTGTTGAACGCCCGCTGGCAGGAGTGTCCGATGGTACAAAATACCCAGGCAGGTGCTTAGTTTTGGTCAGGCTGATGGTAAGGCCCCACCTCTTAGTGGCAAGCTCCAGGTTCAGCAGCAGCGCCTCCTTACCAGATCATCGGCATACATAACGTGGTTGAGCAATAGGGAGCCATCCCTTGATCGCACCCAGGCATCGATCATTGTATCTGTACCAGATGGAAATTCTCTGGAACAGCTATTGAAGGCTTCACGAACTACGTGGTCGAAATAGATGTTAAATAATGTGGGAGCCAGAGGCCATCCCTGTCACACCCAAGGTGAACAGCGAATGGCTCAGACTCCCGGCCACGTAGTTTTACCCGGCCCGCTCGCCATCATGAAGGTCCTTAATGATCATGAGCAGAGGGTCAGGGACTCCGAAAGCACGAAGAACAACCCAGAGCCCAGGCCTACTGATGGTATAATATGCCTTGACCAGGTCAATAAAGCAGAGATGTAGGTCCTCTGCTGTAGCAGACGGACAGAAAATATTGCATCTGTGCAAGACCGCCCTTTCCTGAAACCGCATTGGGGCTCTGCAAGCCTCTCCTCAGCGTGCCTGGCAAGGCGATGTTCAATAATCCTTGCCAGGACCTTTCCCGCACACTGAGGAGTGAGATGCCCCTGTAGTTGTTACAGTCTGTGCGGTCCCCCTTCTTAAGAGGGGGACCACCAGGGCATCCTTCCAATCCTGCGGAACCGTCCAGTGGTCCAGACTGTTGTTATGATGTCATATAGGGCAGTCTGTGCACAAGCGCCACCCTCCCTCAGCATTTCGCTTGGGAGATCATCTCTGCCCGGTGCCTTTCCTGTCTCAGACTCCGGATAGCCCTCAGTACTTCCTCAACAGATGGGGAGTGCAGCTGAGTCTGTCAAGTACACGAGGTAACTTGAAACTCCACCATATCCACCACCACCTCCACCTCCACCACCACCAGGGTCCTCCACCACTAGCATCAACCAGCACCACCACTATCACCACCACTATCACCACCAATTCACCACCATCACCACCACATCACCACCACAATCACCACCACCACGATCACCACCACACCACATCACCACCATCACCACCATCACCACCATCACNACACCACGATCACCACCACTACCACCACCCACACGATCACCACCACACCACTATCACCACCACTACTACTATCACCACCACCACTATCACCACCACCACTATCACCACCACTATCACCATACTACTATCACCACCACCACTATCACCACCACCACTATCACCACCACAACCACCACTCACCACTATCACCACCACCACCACTATCACCACCACCACTATCACACCCACCACCACTATCACCGTCACTCACCACCACCACTATCACCACCACTATCACCACTACTATCACCACCACATCACCACCACCACTATCACAACCATCACCACCACCACCATCACCACCACATCACCACCACCACCACCACCACCACTCACCACCACCACCACCACCACTATCACCACCACCACCACCACCACCACCACCACAATCACCACCACCACCACACCACCACCACCACTACCACACCACCACTATCACCACCACCACTATCACCACCATCACCACCACCACCACCACCATCACCACCACCACCATCACCACCACTATCACCACCACCACTATCACCACCACTATCACCACCACCACCACCACCACCATCACCACCACCACCACTATCACCACCACCACTATCACCACCACCACCACCATCACCACCACCACNCAATCACCACCACCACCACATCACCACCACCACCACTACCACCACCCACACTACCACCACCACCACACCACCACTATCACCACCACCACCACCATCACCACCACCACCACACCACCACTATCACCACCACCACTATCACCACCACCACTATCACCACCATCACTATCACCACCACCACCACCATCACCACCACNACACCACTACCACCACCACCACTATCACCACCACCACTATCACCACCACCACACCATCACCACCACCATCACCACCACCACCACCATCACCACCACCACCACCACTATCACCACCACCATCACCACCAACACCACCACCACCACTATCACCACAAACACCACCACCACCACCACCATCACCACCACCACTATCACCACCACCACCATCACCACCACCACTATCACCACCACCATCACCACCAACACCACCACCACCACTATCACCACCACCACCACTATCACCATCACCATCACCACCACCACCACCATCACCACCACACTATCACCACCACCACCACCACCATCACCACCACCATCACCACCACCACCACCACCACACCACCACCACCACCACCACCACTATCACCACCACATCACCACCAACACCACCACCACCACTATCACCACCACCACCACCACCACCACTATCACCACNCACCACCACTATCACCACCACCACCATCACCACCACCACCACTATCACCACCACCACCACTACCGTCTCCCCCGCCCTCAGAAGCCCAGCGCTAGCCCCTCCAACACTTCACCTCGACTATCAACAACATCACCATCAACATCACCATCAACAACATCAACACCATCAACACCATCAACAACATCAACATCAACACCATCACCACCACCATCACCACCACTATCAACACTTCACCACTATCACCATCACCATCAACATCAACACCATCAACAATCAACACCCAACACCATACAACATCTCCCCATCACCCACCACACCATCCCAGCGCTGAGCGTCCCTCTTCAACATCTTCACCTCGATCTGAGACATCAACAACATCAACATCATCACCATCACCGTCATCATCACCATCAACACCGTCAACATCAACATCACCACCGTCAACACCACCAGCAGCACCACCACCATCAACATCACCACCACCATCAACATCATCACCATCACCACCATCACCGTCAACATCACCATCACCGTCAAATCACCATCAACACCATCACCACCACCGTCAACATCACCATCACCACCACCATCAACACCACCACCGTCAACATCAACTTACCGTCAACATCACCACCACCACCATCAACACCACCACCGTCAACATCACCATCACNCACCAACAACAGCACCAACATCAACACACAATCACCACAAATGTCCCCGTTAGCTCAGCAGGGCTAGGGGCAAGTGCTGTACGAGTAGCAGCAGCAGCACAGTGTCTGAAAGAAAAGGCCCCCTGTGTAGCTCTAGCAGGCTGTAGGGGCAAGTGCTGTTAGGCAGGGTCAGTGCTACCTAGAAGCTACCGGCATGTGGCTACACACACAGAGGGGTGGGTGGCCAGCACCACGCCGGCCGCCTTTGTCTCTCCCCCAGTGCTAGCAATGTTCACTACACACTGCTACACCAGCTACTCATTAAAGTGAGTGAGTAGATGGGTGAGTGAGTAGGTGGGTGAGCGAGCGAGTGGTGAGTGGGTGAGCGAGTGAGTGGATGAGCGGTGAGTGGATGAGCGGGTGAGTGGGTGAGCGAGTGAGTGGGTGAGCGAGTGAGTGGATGAGCAAGTGAGTGGTGGGTGAGTGAGACAGTGAGTGGGTGGGTGAGTGGGCGAGTGAATGAGTGGGCGAGTGAGCGAATGGGTGAGTGGGCGAGTGAATGAGTGGGCGAGACAGTGAGTGGGTGGTGGGCGAGTGAATGAGCGAGTGGGCGAGCGAGCATGTGGTGCGTGAGTGGGTCATGAGCGAGTGGGTGAGTGACATACAGACACACAGACACATAGACACGCACAGAAAGACACACGCAGACATGTATACAGACACACACAGACAAACGTACACTCGCACGGCGGGGGGGGGGGGGGACAGACCCAGGGTCGGAGGTGAGGGCGGCCTGCCCCAGGGCATTGTGGGAGCGGGGAGAGGTGTGAGGTTTCACTGCAAGGTGAGGATTGTGGAGAGGGGAGAGACAGGGGCAGAGAGAGAGAGGGGGGAGAGAGAAAGAAAAAAAAGAGGGGGGAGAGAGAGGGGGAGAGTGGGAGAGAGAGGGCTAAAGGGAGGGGTGAGAGTGTGAGAGAGAGGGTGAGTGAGAGGGTGGGTGGGTGGGTGAGTGAGAGGGTGAGTGAGTGGGTGAGAAAGAGAGTGGTGAGTGAGAGGGTGGGTGGGTTAGTGAGAGGGTGAGTGAGAGGGTGAGAGAGAGAGTGGTGAGTGAGAGGGTGGGTGGGTGGGTGAGTGAGAGGGTGAGTGAGAGGGTGAGAAAGAGAGTGGTGAGTGAGAGGGTGGGTGGGTGAGTGAGAGGGTGAGAGGGTGGGAGGGTGAGAGAGAGGGGTGAGAGAGGGAGTGAGTGAGAGGGTGAGTGAGTGGGTGAGTGAGAGAGTGGAAGGGTGAGAGAGAGGGTGAGTGAGTGGGTGGGTGAGTGAGAGGGTGGGAGAGAGAGTGGTGAGTGAGAGGGTGGGTGGGTGGGTGAGTGAGTGAGTGAGAGGGTAAGAGAGTGGGAGGGTGAGAGAGAGGGGTGAGAGAGGGAGTGAGTGAGAGGGTGAGTGAGTGGGTGAGTGAGTGGGTGAATAAGAGGGTGAGAGANAGAGTGTGAGAGGGTGAGTGAGTGAGTGAGTGAGTGAGAGGGTGAGAGAGTGGGAGGGTGAGAGAGAGAGGGTGCGTGAGAGGGGAGTGAGAGGGGGAGAGAGAGGGGGAGGAGAGAGAGTGGTGAGAGAGTGTTGAGAGGTTGAGATAGAGAGGGTGAGTGAGTGAGTGGGTGAGTGAGAGGGTGAATGAGTGGGTGTGAGTGAGAGGGTGAGAGAGAGGGTGAGAGAGGGGTGAGAGAGAGGTGGTGGCGAGAAAGTGGTGAGAGAGAGGGTGAGTGAGAGTGAGTGAGAGAGAGTGGCGAGAGGGTGAGTGAGAGGGTGAGAGAGGGTGNTGAGTGAGAGGGTGAGAGAGAGTGGGTGAGAGGGTGAGTGAGAGAGAGTAGTGAGAGAGAGANTGGTGAGAGGGTGAGAGAGAGAGAGTGAGTGGGTGAGTGGTGAGTGAGTGGGTGNGTGGGTGGGTGAGAGAGGGGTGAGTGAGTGGTGAGAGAGTGGGTGAGTGGGTGAGTGAGTGGGTGAGAGAGACTGGTGAGAGAGAGGGTGAGTGAGAGTGAGTGAGAGAGAGTGGCGAGAGGGTGAGTGAGAGAGAGGGTGAGAGAGAGAGGGTGAGTGAGTGAGAGAGAGAGTGGGTGAGAGTGAGTGAGAGAGAGTAGTGAGAGAGAGATGGTGAGAGGGTGAGAGAGAGAGTGAGTGGGTGAGTGAGTGGGTGAGTGAGTGGGTGAGTGAGTGGGTGAGTGGTGGGTGAGAGGGTGAGTGAGTGGGTGGAGAGTGGATGAGTGAGTGGGTGAGTGAGTGGGTGAGAGAGTGGGTGACTGAGTGGGTGACTGAGGGGTGAGTGAGAGAGAGGGTGAGTGAGTGGGTGAGTGAGTGGGTGACTGAGTGAGTGAGAGGGTGAGAGAGAAAGCGGGAGAGAGAGAGAGTGTTGAGATGAGAGTGGTGAGTGAGTGAGAGGGTGAGTGAGTGGGTGGTGAGAGAGTGGTTGAGTGAGAGGGTGAGTGAGTGGGTGAGTGAGTGGGTGACTGAGTGAGTGAGAGGTGAGAGAGAGAGCGGGAGAGAGAGAGAGTGTTGAGAGAGAGAGTGGTGAGTGAGTGAGAGGGTGACTGAGTGGGTGACTGAGAGGTGAGTGAGAGAGAGGGTGAGTGAGTGGGTGAGTGAATGGGTGACTGAGTGAGTGAGAGGGTGAGAGAGAGAGCGGGAGAGAGAGAGTGGTGAGTGAGTGAGTGGGTGAGTGAGTGGGTGAGTGAGTGGGTGAGTGGTGAGTGAGAGGGTGAGTGGGTGAGAGAGTGGATGAGTGAGTGGGTGAGTGAGTGGGTGAGTGGGTGAGTGAGTGTGAGTGGTGGGTGAGTGGTGGGTGAGTGAGTGGGTGACTGAGAGGGTGAGAGAGGGAGGGGTGAGACTTGGGTTGTGCCAAGGTCCCTGGGAGTCCCAGGATGCGATGGAGCCGTGACCCAAACGACCCAGGCCCCATCTCGCTCGCACAAAGACAAAGCTCCCCGTGTAGCCTCGGCAGGCTGTAGGGGCAAGGGGTCACGTCACCATCACCCCCGTCAACATCTCCGTCACCGTCACCTACTCACCACCTCAATCCCGTCACCCCATCACCACCCACATCACCACCAACCAACCACACCTCACCACCACACAAAGGTCCCCCGTGTAGCTCTACAGGCTGCAGGGGCAAGTGCTGGTAGCGAGTAGCAGCAGCAGTGTCTGAAGGTAGACACAGACAAAGGTCCCCGTGTAGCCTCTAGCAGGCTGCAGGGGCAAGTGCTGTCAGCGGTAGCGAGTAGCAGCAGCAGTGTCTGTGAAGGTAGACACAGACAAAGGTCCCCGTGTGCCTCTAGCAGGCTGT
>WFAB01003588.1:0-14556 GCA_018977245.1 Lethenteron camtschaticum
CTCTGGGAAAGAGAAGGGGGGCAGGAGGGGGCCTGTGGAAGTTGACATCACAGAAACACTTCTGAGGTGTCCTCAATTGCCCGGTTATACGGGGCCGCACACGGTGGTGATGGGACGTTGACTAACTCGCCTGAGTCTGTGGGGTCTCTCTGTGTGGTGAGTCTGTGGGTCTCTCTGTGTGGTGAGTCTGTGGGTTCTCTGTGTGGTGAGTCTGTGGGTCTCTCTGTGTGGTGAGTCTGTGGGTCTCTCTGTGTGGTGAGTCTGTGGGTCTCTCTGTGTGGTGAGTCTGTGGGTCTCTCTGTGTGGTGAGTCTGTGGGTCTCTCTGTGTGGTGAGTCTGTGGTCTCTCTGTGTGGTGAGTCTGTGGGTCACTCTGTGTGGTGAGTCTGTGGGTCACTCTGTGTGGTGAGTCAGTGGGTCTCTCTGGTGTGGGTGAGTCTGTGGGGTCACTCTGTGTGGTGAGTCTGTGGTCACTCTGTGTGGTGAGTCCAGTGGGTCTCTCTGTGTGGTGAGTCTGTGGTCATCTGTGTGGTGAGTCGTGGTCTCTCTGTGTGTGAGTCTGTGGGTCTCTCGTGTGGTGAGTCTGTGGGTCTCTGTGTGTGAGTCTGTGGGTCTCTGTGTGATGAGTCTGTGGGTCTCTGTGTGGTGAGTCTGTGAGTCTCTGTGTGGTGAGTCTGTGGGTCTCTGTGTGGTGAGTCTGGTGGGTCTTGGTGTGGTGAGTCTGTGGTCTCTGTGTGGTGAGTCTGTGGGTCTCGTGTGTGAGTCTGTGGGTCTCTGTGTGGTGAGCTGTGGGTCTCTGTGTGGAGTCTGTGGGTCTCTGTGTGGTGAGTCTGTGGGTCTCTCTGTGTGGTGAGTCTGTGGGTCTCTGGTGGTGAGTCTGTGGGTTCTCTCTGTGTGGTGAGTTGTGGTCCTCGTGGTGGGGTCCTCTGTGTGGTGAGTCTGTGGGTCTCTCTGTGTGGTGAGTCTGTGGGTCTCTTGTGTGGTGAGTCTGTGGGTCTCTCTGTGTGGTGAGTCTGTGGGTCTCTCTGTGTGGTGGAGTCTGTGGGTGTCACTCTGTGTGGTGAGTCTGTGGGTCTCTCTGTGTGGTGAGTCTGTGGTCTCTCTGTGTGGTGAGTCTGTGGGTCTCTCTGTGTAGTGAGTCTGTGGGTCTCTGTGTGGTGAGTCTGTGGGTCTCTCTGTGTGGTGAGTCGTGAGTCTCTCTGTGTGGTGAGTCTGGGGTCACTCTGTGTGGTGAGTCTGTGGGTCACTCTGTGTGGTGAGTCAGTGGGTCTCTCTGTGTGGTGAGTCTGTGGGTCACTCTGTGTGGTGAGTCTGTAGGTCTCTCTGTGTGGTGAGTTGTGGGTCTCTCTGTGTGGTGAGTCTGTGGGTCTCTGTGTGGTGAGTCTGTGGGTCTCTGTGTGATGAGTCTGTGGGTCTCTGTGTGATGAGTCTGTGGTCTCTGTGTGATGAGTCTGTGGGTCTCTGTGTGGTGAGTCTGTGGGTCTCTGTGTGGTGAGTCTGTGGATCTCTGTGTGGTGAGTCTGTGGGTCTCTGTGTGGTGAGTCTGTGGGTCTCTGTGTGGTGAGTCTGTGGGTCTCTGTGTGAGTTGTGGTCTTGTGTGGTGAGTCTGTGGGTCTCTCTGTGTGGTGAGTCTGTGGGTCTCTGTGTGGTGAGTCTGTGGGTCTCTCTGTGTGGTGAGTCTGTGGGTCACTCTGTGTGGTGAGTCTGTGGGGTCTCTCTGTGTGGTGAGTCTGTGGGTCTCTCTGTGTGGTGAGTCTGTGGGTCTCTCTGTGTGGTGAGTCTGTGGGTCTCTCTGTGTGGTGAGTCGTGGGTCCTCTGTGTGGTGGTCTGTGGGTCACTCTGTGTGGTGAGTCTGTGGGTCTCTCTGTGTGGTGAGTCTGTGGGTCTCTCTGTGTGGTGAGTCTGTGGGGTCTCTCTGTGTGGTGAGTCTGTGGGTCTACTCTGTGTGGTGAGTCTGTGGGTAGTCTGGTGTGGTGAGTCTGTGGTCTCTGTGTGGTGAGTCTGTGGGTCTCTCTGTGTGGTGAGTCTGTGGGTCTCTCTGTGTGGGTGAGTCTGTGGGTCTCTCTGTGTGGTGAGTCTGTGGGTCCTCTGTGTGGTGAGTCTGTGGGGTTCTCTCTGTGTGGTGAGAGTCTGTGGGG
This sequence comes from Lethenteron camtschaticum, assembly GCA_018977245.1. NCBI lineage: Eukaryota > Metazoa > Chordata > Hyperoartia > Petromyzontiformes > Petromyzontidae > Lethenteron > Lethenteron camtschaticum. The sequence continues at coordinate 2,138 of WFAB01003588.1, forward strand.
TCTCTCTGTGTGGTGAGTCTGTGGGTCTCTCTGTGTGGTGAGTCTGTGGTCTCTGTGTGTGAGTCCTGTGGGTCTCTCTGTGTGGTGAGTCTGTGGGTCTCTCTGTGTGGTGATCTGTGGGTCTCTCTGTGTGGTGAGTCTGTGGGTCTCTCTGTGTGGTGAGTCTGTGGGTCTCTCTGTGGTGGTGAGTTCTGTGGGTCTCTCTGTGTGGTGAGTCTGTGGGTCTCTCTGTGTGGTGAGTCTGTGGGTCTCTCTGTGTGGTGAGTCTGTGGGTCTCTCTGTGTGGTGAGTCTGTGGTCTCTCTGTGTGGTGAGTCTGTGGGTCTCTTGTGTGGTGAGTCTGGGGTTCTGTGGAGTCTGCTCTCTGTGTGGTGAGTCTGTGGGTCTCTCTGTGTGGTGAGTCTGTGGGTCTCTCTGTGTGGTGAGTCTGTGGTCTCTCTGTGTGTGAGTCTGTGGGTTCCTGTGTGATGAGTCTGTGGGTCTCTGTGTGGTGAGTCTGTGGGTCTCTGTGTGGTGAGTCTGTGGGTCTCTGTGTGGTGAGTCTGTGGGTCTCTCTGTGTGGTGAGTCTGTGGGTCTCTCTGTGTGGTGAGTCTGTGGGTCTCTCTGCGTGGTGAGTCTGTGGGTCTCTCTGTGTGGTGAGTCTGTGGGTCTCTGTGTGGTGATCAGTGGGTCTCATAGACTCAACACTGCACCATAGACTCAACACTGTCCATAGACTCAACACTGCCCACAGACTCAACCACTGCCCACAGACTCAACACTGCCCACAGACAACACTGCACCATAGACTCAACATTGCCCACAGACTCAACACTGCACCATAGACTCAACACTGCCCATAGACTCAACACTGCACCATAGACTCAACACTGCACCATAGACTCAACACTGTCCATAGACTCAACACTGCCCACAGACTCAACACTGCCCACAGACTCAACACTGCCCACAGACTCAACACGCACTATAGACTCAACACTGCACCATAGACTCAACACTGCACTATAGACTCAACACTGCACTATAGACTCAACACTGCCCATAGACTTAACACTGCACCATAGACTCAACACTGCCCACAGACTCAACACTGCACCATAAACTCAACACTGCCACAGACTCAACACTGCACCATAAACTCAACACTGCCCACAGACTCAACACTGCACCATAAACTCAACACTGCCCATAGACTCAACACTGCCCATAGACTCAACACTGCCCACAGACTCAACACTGCCCACAAACTCAACACTGCCCACAGACTCAACACTGCCCACAGACTCAACACTGCCCACAGACTCAACACTGCCCATAGACTCAACACTGCCCACAAACTCAACACTGCACCATAGACTCAACACTGCACCATAGACTCAACACTGCCCATAGACTCAACACTGCACCATAGACTCAACACTGCACTACAAACTCAACACTGCACCATAGACTCAACACTGCACCACAAACTCAACACTGCCCATAGACTCAACACTGCACCATAGACTCAACACTGCACTACAAACTCAACACTGCACCATAGACTCAACACTGCCCACAAACTCAACACTGCACCATAGACTCAACACTGCACCACAAACTCAACACTGCCCATAGACTCAACACTGCACCATAGACTCAACACTGCACCATAGACTCAACACTGCACTACAAACTCAACACTGCCCACAGACTCAACACTGCCCACAGACTCAACTCTGCCCATAGACTCAACGCTGCACCATAGACTCAACGCTGCCCATAGACTCAACACTGCCCACAGACTCAACTCTGCTCATAGACTCAACACTGCACCATAGACTCAACACTGCCCATAGACTCAACACTGCCCACAGACTCAACTCTGCCCACAGACTCAACGCTGCCCACAGACTCAACACTGTCCATAGACTCAACACTGCACCATAGACTCAACACTGCACACAGACTCCACACTGCCCATAGACTCAACACTGCCCTTAGACTCAACACTGCCCATAGACTCAACACTGCCCATAGACTCAACACTGCACCATAGAATCAACACTGCCCATAGACTCAACACTGTCCTTAGACTCAACACTGTCCATAGACTCAACACTGCACCATAGACTCAACACTGCCCATAGACTCAACACTGCACCATAGACTCAACACTGCCCATAGACTCAACACTGCCCATAGACTCAACACTACACCATAGACTCAACACTGCCCATAGACTCAACACTGCCCATAGACTCAACACTACACCATAGACTCAACACTGCACCATAGACTCAACACTGCCCATAGACTCAACACTGCCCATAGACTCAACACTGCCCATAGACTCAACACTACCCATAGACTCAACACTGCACCATAGACTCAACACTGCACCATAGACTCAACACTGCACCATAGACTCAACACTGCCCATAGACTCAACACTGCACCATAGACACAACACTGCCACATAGACTCAACACTGCACATAGATTCAACACTGCACCATAGACTCAACACTGCACCACAGACTCAACACTGCACCACAGATTCAACACTGCCCACAGACTCAACACTGCCCATAGACTCAACACTGCACCATAGACTCAACACTGCACCATAGACTCAACACTGCACCATAGACTTAACACTGCCCACAGACTCAACACTGCCCACAGACTCAACACTGCACCATAGACTCAACACTGCACATAGACTCAACACTGCCCATAGACTCAACAATGCACCATAGACTCAACACTGCACCATAGACTCAACACTGCACCATAGACTTAACACTGCCCACAGACTCAACACTGCTCATAGACTCAACAATGCCCATAGACTCAACACAGCACCATAGACTCAACACTGCACCATAGACTTAACACTGCCCACAGACTCAACACTGCCCACAGACTCAACACTGCACCATAGACTCAACACTGCACATAGACTCAACACTGCCCATAGACTCAACAATGCACCATAGACTCAACACTGCACCATAGACTCAACACTGCACCATAGACTTAACACTGCCCACAGACTCAACACTGCTCATAGACTCAACAATGCCCATAGACTCAACACAGCACCATAGACTCAACACTGCACCATAGACTCAACACTGCCCATAGACTCAACACAGCACCATAGACTCAACACTGCACCATAGACTCAACAATGCCATAGACTCAACACAGCACCATAGACTCAACACTGCACCATAGACTCAACACTGCCCATAGACTCAACACTGCACCATAGACTCAACACTGCACATAGATTCAACACTGCACCATAGACTCAACACTGCACCACAGACTCAACACTGCCCATAGACTCAACACTGCACATAGATTCAACACTGCACATAGATTCAACACTGCACCACAGACTCAACACTGCACCATAGACTCAACACTGCACCATAGACTCAACACTGCACCATAGACACAACACTGCCCCATAGACTCAACACTGCACATAGATTCAACACTGCACCATAGACTCAACACTGCACCACAGACTCAACACTGCCCATAGACTCAACACTGCACCATAGACTCAACATTGCACCATAGACTCGACACTGCACCATAGACTCAACACTGCCGACAGACTCAACACTGCACCACAGACTCAACAATGTGTAGTGAGACATTATCTTGGGAGCAACACTATTTATTCACGTAACATAACAACAACCTACGCTCGGGTCTCCAACGCCCACCTAACCACGCTACGGCAGAACCAGACACGGTTCGCTATCCCGCTCCGGACCACGAGCCGGGTCCCGGTACCGCGTGGCTCGAGACTTCTTCTCCCCGACGTGGATCTTCGAACACCGACACTTGAACAAGAACCCTCCCCAGCTCCTCACGGAACTCTCGTTAATGGCTGCCGGGCTGGGGCTGGCTCCGCCCACAGCCCCGCCCACCTTCCCGGCTCCTCCAGCCCCTTCTAGAATGTTCCCGAGAGGCCCTCAGAACCATGTGACCGTCCCTCAGCCCCGCCCACCTTCCCGGCTCCTCCAGCCCCTTCTAGAACGTTCCCGAGAGCCCTTCAGAACCACGTGACCATCTCTCGACCCCGCCCACCTTCCCGGCTCCTCCAGCCCTTCTAGAATGTTCCCGAGAGCCCCTCGGAACCACGTGACCATCTCTCGACCCCGCCCACCTTCCCGGCTCCTCCAGCCCCTTCTAGAATGTTCCCGAGAGGCCCTCAGAACCATGTGACCGTCCCTCAGCCCCGCCCACCTTCCCGGCTCCTCCAGCCCCTTCTAGAACGTTCCCGAGAGCCCTTCAGAACCACGTGACCATCTCTCGACCCCGCCCACCTTCCCGGCTCCTCCAGCCCCTTCTAGAATGTTCCCGAGATCCCCTCGGAACCACGTGACCATCTCTCGACCCCGCCCACCTTCCCGGCTCCTCCAGCCCCTTCTAGAATGTTCCCGAGAGCCCCTCAGAACCACGTGACCGTCCCTCAGCCCCACCCACCTTCCAGGCTCCTCGAGCCCCTTCTAGAATGTTCCCGAGAGCCCCTCAGAACCACGTGACCGTCCCTCAGCCCCGCCCACCTTCCAGGCTCCTTGAGCCCCTTCTAGAATGTTCCCCAGAGGCCCTCAGAACCACGTGACCGTCTCTCAGCCCTGCCCACCTTCCAGGCTCCTCCAGCCCCTTCTAGAATGTTCCCGAGAGCCCCTTGGAAGCCACGTGACCGTCTCTCAGCCCCGCCCACCTTCCAGGCTCCTCCAGCCCCTTCTAGAATGTTCCTGAGAGCCCTTCAGAACCACGTGACCGTCTCTCAGCCCCGCCCACCTTCCCGGCTCCTCCAGCCCCTTCTAGAATGTTCTGAGAGCCCCTCAGAACCACGTTACCGTCTCTCAACCCCGCCCACCTTCCCGGCTCCTCCAGCCCCTTCTAGAATGTTCCCGAGGGCCCCTTGGAAACCACGTGACCGTCTCTCGGCCCCCGTCCACCGGTGGCCCCCCCTCCAGTATCGTCCGGTCACGTGACAACAGGTCAACCAGAGTGTCATGCCCCAGCGTAACTCTGGCTGGCTGATACGCTCACTCACCGGAGCAGGCACCGCACGCTGCTCGCGATGCCTCAGCGCTAACCAGACGTCGCAACCGGGTACCCGATACCCGTACCCTACCCGATACCCGGCTACCCGAACCTGGCCGGGTACGGGTACCCGTTTGCGACCCTGGTGCGGCAGGGTAGGCCGTGAGTCACTGGTGAGTCACCGTTTGTCACTCATTTCCCAACGTCTTGTGTCTCTTCTCACAATTCAAGTTCCTAGAATCAACCCACCCCCACGCCTGCAACATGGCTTCATCCCAGAGGTCGCAATCGGGTACCCGATACCCGTACCCTACCCGATACCTGGCCGGGTACGGGTAGCCGGGTATCGGTAGGGTACGGGTACCCGTTTGCGACCCTGGTGCGGCCGGGTACGGGTAAAGAATCAAAACCCGTTTGCGACCTCTGGCGCTAACCAGCGCTAGAGTTGGTACCGCAACCCGTAACCCGGGCTGCCCGTAATCACAACGTTACCGGCACCACACAGTGACAACTGCAGTGTATTGGAGAGCCAAGCCACAACATTTACAAATCCGAGTATCGACGTTTCTCCAGTAATTGCAACCGGCTCCCTCAGGCTGACAGCCAGATTAGTGGAGAAGTCCACCTGTTGCGTTCCTCGTATAATACAGAAGGTTTTTACACTATGAGACCTCCTTTATCAGTGGCAAAATATAGTAGTAGGTTTTTACCCTTTAAACTGGTACAAAACTGACACCTTTATACAAGGCATCATGTTTGCAATAACCGCAACACAAGCAGTCAAAATGCAAACAAAAAGAAACAACTCTGATAATGATATGCACTGTCCTTGAAGTTGATTGGTCCACACCCGAGACAGCTTTCCTTAGAGCCTAGTCTCCATTGGTGTTGGACCAGATGACGCCAAAAGGCGTACAACTCAAAAATAGTGCACTATCAGAGTATTGAGAGCTCGGGTAAGCATTTACACTATGAGACCTCCTTTACCAGTGGCAAAATATAGTAGGTTTTTACCCTTTAAACTGGTACAAAACTGACACCTTTATACAATGCATCATGCCTTTTGGCATCATCTGGTCCAACACCAATGGAGACTAGGCTCTAAGGAAAGCTGTCTCGGGTGTGGACCAATCAACTTCAAGGACAGTGCATATCATTATCACTATCAGAGTTGTTTCTTTTGTTTGCATTTTGACTGCTTGTGTTGCGGTTATTGCAGACATGATGCCTTGTATAAAGGTGTCAGTTTTTTACCAGTTTAAAGGGTAAAAACCTACTACAATACAGAAGGCGTCGTAGATGCGGTGACAACGCTTCTGCACTTGACTCAAAGTACGTTTTGCATGCGCATTATGCGAGCCCCATTGAACGTGTCCTTCCAGTCACGAAAGCCTCTGAGTTAAACTCGTTTATATACAAATCTAGATTTGAAGCTTTCGTGACTGCAGGAATCCATACTCTTTGGTTCTTTCGGTAAAGTCACGTGGGTAGAAAAATTAAATGAATCATGACGTTTCGGGTGCAGCAGGCCACGCTTTTCCCACCTGATGACGGACGCTTGCGTTGCGCCCGAAATGTCGGGATTTATTTTATTAAATCCTTTATATTAAGTTCGCTTGCTTGCTTGCGCGCTTACGACCGTGCAAATCTTTCGGTCGTTTTTTAACCCACTTCCCGTAATCCAATCGAGCTGACATTTTGCACACAGACTCGTTGTGCGTGACAATTTATTTTCGTGAAAATTTTTTTCCATAACTTTACACTTTTTAGGAAAAAATAAATTATATTTAATTACCAATTGCTTAATGGTGGCAGGCAATCATCTGACCCATAGGTGGCAGCCATCTCAAGCCAGAGGACGAGAGGACTCTAGCCGCCACGCATATAAAGGATTTATAGTGAAAAACTTTGTTTTTACGGGTTAATTTTTTATTCTACCCACGTGACTTTACCGAAAGGAAGTCCTCGACTTACGATGTAGATGTGTTACAACGACCCCATCATCGTAAGTAAATAAATATCATAAGTCGAAGATGGCCTATAGCCTACCCAGGAGTCTTACAGAATGGTGATAATTTAGCAAAACAGAGCAATTTACAGTCGCGTACTGTATAAACTATGTACTGTGTGTGTTTATTAATTACAATACTGCATTGCACAGTAAAATGTAAAGTACAAAAAAACGAGGTAAATTCTCAGCCTACCTATATGATGAACTGCAATTTAATAGAAAGTTTAGTCAGGAAACAATCCTATCTGCTGTAAAAAAAAAAAAAACTTTCAACATGCATTGAACGTATCGTATCGTGTTAACCCTCAAACGAAATCACTAAAGCCACGTACCACACATGTGTAAGGGGTGTTACGGAGGGGCTGTTATACATGGGATCACACGGGAAACAAACACAGCGGGCGTGGCTACGTGAGTGCACGGGGAGGTGCTCTCAACGACGTCCGCACCGGGCAGCCTGGGGGGGCTGACTCGGAGCTGTGATCCCCGGGGCCCACCCCTCAGCCGGGGTTTGGTATAAGAGGGGATGAGCCGGAGGGCTCGAGAGAATGATGTTAAAGCTAAACCAGTGAAGACCGAAGATCGTCTAGATAGAGCCCTGGACTCCCTGGTTCGCCGTCCTTATCAGGGCCGAACAGGACCGAGCCAGCGGCGTGGTCCGAGAGCCAGAGCTCTTGTAAGAGCTGGTCTGGGACTCCGGGTACCGTGAGCCCGACTTACCAGTGTCGGGCTAGATAGCCTCCCCTAGCCCGTTAGTGGAGGACTAGGAGGTAGGCTAGACGTAGCTAGCAAGTGTATCCCCAGCTAGACGGGTGAGGGGCCGATACCCCTCTAGTGTTGTATGTCCGCGATTGTGCCATACTGACGCAGAATAAATACGTGTGCCTCCAACCCCGGCGGTCAAAGAGTCCTGAACAATATTACACGTGCATTGAACGTATCGTAACGTATCGTATTGTGCTGTACTCGCCAAGATTCGTACGCTGCTGCGTTTGCGAAATTTAAAATATTTTACAATTTTCTCGTATCGTAAGATCGAAATATCGTAACTATCTGTGTATATATATTTTTAACACGCAGGCTTTCGAGACCAATAATGAACGTTTTGGGTTTAGATGGCTGCGTTATTTATAAATGTGTCGTAACCCTCCACCACCCGACACGGCCAATCAGCAAAAAGTGTCACAAAAGACAAAATAGTTCCCTGCTTTAGCCCACACCGGTGTGTTGTTGAAGCGTGAAACCACAACATTTACAAAATTTATTTTTGAGTTGTACGACGTTTCGCTGGTAATTGCATCCAGCATCATCGGGCAATTCGCCAAAAATATTTTTTGTAAATGTTGTGGTTCACGATTCAACACACGTGTGTGGGCTAAAGCAGGGAACTATTTGTCTTTTGTGACACTTTTTGCTGATTGGCCGTGTCGGGTGGTGGAGGGTTACGACACATTTATAAATAACGCGGCGATCTAAACCCAAAAACGTTGATTATATATATTTTTAACACATATATTTTAAAAACGTAGCTATTTCTCTCATTCCCAGGCTCTGGCCGGTGGCAGTCGGGCATAAGAAGCCAAACCGACGACTTTTAGACATCAAAATGCCTCGAAACCGACACGCAAAACACCGACCCCCACCCACCCTCCCCACTCTCCCCGACTCCCTCGCGGCGTACCCGGGGCAGAGCTGCTCAGGCGAGGTCGAGGCTCCGGGCGAAGACCGACTTTTCTCGACTAGGCCTCAAAATTTATTTGCAATCAGCGAAGAAGGGAGAAAAAAGCGAACCGCCTTGCCGCGTGTCGCCAAGCGACCGTGAGATGCAGGGGGGGTGGTGGGGGTGCGATAATTAGTAATTAGCGACACCGATTGGGGGGCTCGCAAAGTTGACGTCGTTCAAAAGTGACGGAGCCCTCAAGTTGCGCCTCTGGGTTCCAGAACACGCGGGAGAAATGGGATCGTAATCGGAGGTGTAGAGACTAGAAATCTAGCAGCGCTCGTCACTGTCCGTAATCGGAGGTGTAGAGACTAGAAATCTAGCAGCGCTCGCCACTGTCAGTAATCGGAGGTGTAGAGACTAGAATCTAGCAGCGCTCGCCGCTGTCAGTAATCGGAGGCGTAGAGACTAGAAATCTAGCAGCGCTCGTCACTGTCAGTAATCGGAGGCGTAGAGACTAGAAATCTAGCAGCGCTCGCCGCTGTCAGTAATCGGAGGCGTAGAGACTAGAAATCTAGCAGCGCTCGTCACTGTCAGTAATCGGAGGTGTAGAGACTAGAAATCTAGCAGCGCTCGCCGCTGTCAGTAATCGGAGGCGTAGAGACTAGAAATCTAGCAGCGCTCGTCACTCTCAGTAATCGGCGGTGTAGAGACTAGAAATCTAGCAGCGCTCGTCACTGTCCGTAATCGGAGGTGTAGAGACTAGAAATCTAGCAGCGCTCGTCACTGTCAGTAATCGGAGGTGTAGAGACTAGAAATCTAGCTAGCGCTCGTCACTGTCAGTAATCCGGAGGTGTAGAGACTAGAAAATCTAGCAGCGCTCGTCACTGTCAGTATGAATCGGGAGTGTGTAGAGACTAGAAATCTAGCAGCGCTCGCCACTGTCAGTAATCGGAGGTGTAGAGACTAGAAATCTAGCAGCGCTCGTCCACTGTCAGTAATCGGGAGGGTGTAGAGACTAGAAATCTAGCAGCGCTCGTCCACTGTCAGTAATCGGAGGTGTAGAGGACTAGAAATCTAGCAGGCCGTCACGCGTCGCAGCGCTCCGCTGTCAGTAATCGGAGGCGTAGAGACTAGAAATCTAGCAGCGCTCGTCACTGTCAGTAATCGGAGGTGTAGAGACTAGAAATCTAGCAGCGCTCGCCGCTGTCAGTAATCGGAGGTGTAGAGACTGAAATCTAGCAGCGCTCGTCCACTGTCAGTAATCGGAGGTGTAGAGACTAGAAATCTAGCAGCGCTCGCCGCTGTCAGTAATCGGAGGCGTAGAGACTAGAAATCTAGCAGCGCTCGTCACTGTCAGTAATCGGAGGTGTAGAGACTAGAATCTAGCAGCGCTCGCCTCTGTCAGTAATCGGAGGTGTAGAGACTAGAAATCTAGCAGCGCTCGTCACGTCAGTAATCGGGCGTGAGGCTAGAATTAGCAGCGCTCCCTGTCAGTAATCGGAGGTGTAGAGACTAGAAATCTAGCAGCGCTCGTCACTGTCAGTAATCGGAGGTGTAGAGACTAGAAATCTAGCAGCGCTCGTCACTGTCAGTAATCGGAGGCGTAGAGACTAGAAATCTAGCAGCGCTCGTCACTGTCAGTAATCGGAGGTGTAGAGGACTAGAAATCTAGCAGCGCTCGTCACTGTCAGTAATCGGAGGTGTAGAGACTAGAAAATCTAGCAGCGCTCGTCACTGTCAGTAATCGGAGGGTAGAGACTAGAAATTAGCAGCGCTCGTCACTGTCAGTAATCGGAGGTGTAGAGACTAGAAATCTAGCAGCGCTCGTCACTGTCAGTAATCGGAGGTGTAGAGGACTAGAAATCTAGCAGCGCTCGTCACTCGTCAGTAATCGGAGGTGTAGAGACTAGAAATCTAGCAGCGCTCGTCACTTCAGTAATCGGCGGTGTAGAGACTAGAAATCTAGCAGCGCTCGTCACTTCAGTAATCGGAGGGTAGAGACTAGAAATCTAGCAGCGCTCGTCACTGTCAGTAATCGGGTGTAGAGACTAGAAATCTAGCAGCGCTCGTCCACTGTCAGTAATCGAGGTGTAGAGACTAGAAATCTAGCAGCGCTCGTCACTGTCAGTAATCGGAGGTGTAGAGACTAGAAATCTAGCAGCGCTCGTCACTCTCAGTAATCGGAGGTGTAGAGACTAGAAATCTAGCAGCGCTCGTCACTCTCAGTAATCGGAGGTTGTACTAGGTCGTACTCGACTAGAGAGAAATCTAGCAGCGCTCGTCACTGTCAGTAATCGGAGGTGTAGAGACTAGAAATCTAGCAGCGCCTCGCTGTCGATCGGGGTGTAGACTAGAATCAGCGCTCTACTTCAGTAATCGGAGGTGTAGAGACTAGAAATCTAGCAGCGCTCGTCACTGTCAGTAATCGGAGGTGTAGAGACTAGAAATCTAGCAGCGCTCGTCACTGTCCAGTAATCGGAGGTTTGTTAGAGACTAGAAATCTAGCAGCGCTCGCCACTGTCAGTAATCGGAGGTGTAGAGACTAGAAATCTAGCAGCGCTCGCACTGTCAGTAATCGGAGGTGTAGAGACTAGAAATCTAGCAGCGCTCGTCGCTGTCAGTAATCGGAGGTGTAGAGACTAGAAATCTAGCAGCGCTCGCCACTGTCAGTAATCGGAGGTGTAGAGACTAGAAATCTAGCAGCGCTCGTCACTGTCAGTAATCGGAGGTGTAGAGACTAGAAATCTAGCAGCGCTCGTCACTGTCAGTAATCGGAGGTGTAGAGACTAGAAATCTAGCAGCGCTCGCCACTGTCAGTAATCGGAGGTGTAGAGACTAGAAATCTAGCAGCGCTCGTCACTGTCAGTAATCGGAGGTGTAGAGACTAGAAATCTAGCAGCGCTCGTCACTGTCAGTAATCGGAGGTGTAGAGACTAGAAATCAAGCGCTCGTCGCTGTCAGTAATCGGAGGTGTAGAGACTAGAAATCAAGCAGCGCTCGTCGCTGTCAGTAATCGGAGGTGTAGAGACTAGAAATCTAGCAGCGCTCGCCACTGTCAGTAATCGGAGGTGTAGAGACTAGAAATCAAGCAGCGCTCGTCACTGTCAGTAATCGGAGGTGTAGAGACTAGAAATCAAGCAGCGCTCGTCACTGTCAGTAATCGGAGGTGTAGAGACTAGAAATCAAGCAGCGCTCGTCGCTGTCAGTAATCGGAGGTGTAGAGACTAGAAATCTAGCAGCGCTCGTCACTGTCAGTAATCGGAGGTGTAGAGACTAGAAATCTAGCAGCGCTCGTCACTGTCAGTAATCGGAGGTGTAGAGACTAGAAATCTAGCAGCGCTCGTCGCTGTCAGTAATCGGAGGTGTAGAGACTAGAAATCTAGCAGCGCTCGTCGCTGTCAGTAATCGGAGGTGTAGAGACTAGAAATCTAGCAGCGCTCGTCGCTGTCAGTAATCGGCGGTGTAGAGACTAGAAATCTAGCAGCGCTCGTCGCTGTCAGTAATCGGAGGTGTAGAGACTAGAAATCTAGCAGCGCTCGTCGCTGTCAGTAATCGGAGGTGTAGAGACTAGAAATCTAGCAGCGCTCGTCGCTGTCAGTAATCGGAGGTGTAGAGACTAGAAATCTAGCAGCGCTCGCCACTGTCAGTAATCGGAGGTGTAGAGACTAGAAATCTAGCAGCGCTC
>WFAB01003589.1:0-2500 GCA_018977245.1 Lethenteron camtschaticum
ATGAGTGGTGGTGTGGGCGACGGTGGGCGGACGAGTGGGCGAACAAGTGGGCGGGTGAGTGGGTGGTTGAGTTTGGTGGGCGAGCGGCGGGTGAGCGAGCGGTTGAGGTGTCTCCCGCCCCCAGGTGACGGACGATGGCTACGGTGTCTCCTACATCATCATGGGCGACACCCTCATCAACTTCCACATCTCCAGCAAATTCTCCTGCCCTGAGACGGTGAGAGAGCGCACCAGCTGGTGCGGTGGTGGTGGTGGTGGTGGACGTGGTGGTGGTGGACGTGGTGGTGGTGGTGGTGGTGGACGTGGTGGTGGTGGACGTGGTGGTGGTGGACGTGGTGGTGGTGGTGGTGGACGTGGTGGTGGTGGTGGACGTGGTGGTGGTGGTGGTGGTGGACGTGGTGGTGGTGGTGGTGGTGGTGGTGGACGTGGTGGTGGACGTGGTGGTGGTGTGGACGTGGTGGTGGTTGTGGTGATGATGGTCGTTATTGTGGCCTCAATGTCTATCTCCTCCACTCACCATCTCACCATTCCCCCCCCCCTCACCAACCCCTCTCACCATCTCCCCCTCACCACCTCCCCCCTCACCATCTCCCCCTCACCACCTCCCCCTCACCATCTCTCCCCTCACCATCTCCCCCTCACCATCTCCCCCTCACCAACCCCTCTCACCATTCCCCCCCCCCTCACCTCCCCCTCACCATCCCTTTCACCATCTCCCCCCCCTCACCACCCCCTCACCCCTCACCATCCCCCTCACCATCCCCCTCACCATCTCCTTCCCCTCACCATCCCCCTCACCATCCCCCTCACCATCCCCCTCACCTCCCTCTCACCATCTCCCCTCCCCCCTCACCACCCCCTCACCATCACCCCCCTCACCATCTCCCCTCTCACCATCTCCCCCCCCTCACCACCCCCTCACCATCCCCCTCACCATCTCCCTCACCATCTCCCCCCCCTCACCACCCCCTCACCATCCCCTCACCACCTCCCCCCTCACCATCTCCCCCCCCCTCACCCCCCCCTCACCTCCCCCTCACCACCCCCCTCACCACCTCCCCTCTCACCACCCTCACCACCCCCCCCCTCACCTCCCCAGGATTCTCACCGGTTTGGTGACAACATCCGCTCCTCCATGATGGACATCCTGGCCCTGTTCAACCTGGACGAGCAGAAGTCGTCCGCTGCAGCGTCCCCCTAACCCCCACAACCCCCCACTCCACCAACATGACCCCTAACCCCACAGCCCCCACCACCAACATGACCCCTAACCCCACAGCCCCCTCCACCAACATGACCCCTAACCCCACAGCCACCTCCACCAACATGACCCCTAACCCCACAGCCCCCTCCACCAACATGACCCCTAACCCCACAGCCCCCTCCACCAACATGACCCCTAACCCTACAGCCACCTCCACCAACATGACCCCTAACCCCACAGCCACCTCCACCAACATGACCCCTAACCCCACAGCCACCTCCACCAACATGACCCCTAACCCCACAGCCCCTTCCACCAACATGACCCTAACCCCACAGCCACCTCCACCAACATGACCCCTAACCCCACAGCCACCTCCACCAACATGACCCCTAACCCCACAGCCCCCTCCACCAACATGACCCCTAACCCCACAGCCCCCTCCACCAACATGACCCCTAACCCCACAGCCCCTCCACCAACATGACCCCTAACCCCACAGCCCCTCCACCAACATGACCCCTAACCCCACAGCCCCCTCCACCAACATGACCCCTAACCCCACAGCCCCTTCCACCAACATGACCCCTAACCCCACAGCCCCCTCCACCAACATGACCCCTAACCCCACAGCCCCCTCCACCAACATGACCCCTAACCCCACAGCCACCTCCACCAACATGACCCCTAACCCCACAGCCACCTCCACCAACATGACCCCTAACCCCACAGCCCCCTCCACCAACATGACCCCTAACCCCACAGCCCCCTCCACCAACATGACCCCTAACCCCACAGCCACCTCCACCAACATGACCCCTAACCCCACAGCCCCCTCCACCAACATGACCCCTAACCCCACAGCCCCCTCCACCAACATGACACCCCGCTTACACCGGATTAGACCACTCCCAATCATGCCTGAACCGGTTTGAACCGGTTTAAACCACTCCTGAGCCCGGGTTAAACCGGCTTAAACCACTGCTAAACTCGAGTTCAACCGGCTTAAACCATTCCAAATCATCCCTAAACCGGTTTAAACGGTTTAAACCACTCCTAAGCCCGGGTTAAACTGGCTTAAACCATTTCTAATCATTGCTAAACCGGTTTAAACAGGTTTAAAGCACCCTTCAGCCCGGGTTAAACCGGCTTAAACCACTGCTAAACTCGAGTTAAACCGGCTTAAACCATTCCAAAACACGCCTAAACCGGTTTGAACCGGTTTAAACCACTCCTGAGCCCGGGTTAAACCGGCTTAAACCACTGCTAAACTCGAGTTAACCTGGCTGAAACCAT
>WFAB01003589.1:7500-14551 GCA_018977245.1 Lethenteron camtschaticum
GACACCCTGGCGGGCACTGGATTACTCCTGGGTGGAACTAATAAAACATTCTGCAAAGCCGGCAATGTTGAGTGTCCTGCGGGCTTGTGTATGTGTCGTGGGTTTGTTTGGAGACGCAGTCTTTGTAGGAGGCACACGTTTATTTATATAATAACAATAACATTCTGCAAAGCCGGCAATGTTGAGTGTCCTGCGGGCTTGTGTATGTGTCGCGGGTTTGTTTGGAGACGCAGTCTTTGTAGGAGGCACACGTTTATTTATATAATAACAGTAACATTCTGCAAAGCCGGCAATGTTGAGTGTCCTGCGGGCTTGTGTATGTGTCGTGGGTTTGTTTGGAGACGCAGTCTTTGTAGGAGGCACACGTTTATTTATATAATAATAACATTCTGCAAAGCCGGCAATGCTGAGTGTCCTGCGGGCTTGTGTATGTGTCGCGGGTTTGTTTGGAGACGCAGTCTTTGTAGGAGGCACACGTTTATTTATATAATAACAAAAACATTCTGCAAAGCCGGCAATGTTGAGTGTCCTGCGGGCTTGTGTATGTGTCGCGGGTTTGTTTGGAGACGCAGTCTTTGTAGGAGGCACACGTTTATTTATATAATAACAATAACATTCTGCAAAGCCGGCAATGTTGAGTGTCCTGCGGGCTTGTGTATGTGTCGCGGGTTTGTTTGGAGACGCAGTCTTTGTAGGAGGCACACGTTTATTTATATAATAACAATAACATTCTGCAAAGCCGGCAATGTTGAGTGTCCTGCGGGCTTGTGTATGTGTCGCGGGTTTGTTTGGAGACGCAGTCTTTGTAGGAGGCACACGTTTATTTATATAATAACAATAACATTCTGCAAAGCCGGCAATGCTGAGTGTCCTGCGGGCTTGTGTATGTGTCGCGGGTTTGTTTGGAGACGCAGTCTTTGTAGGAGGCACACGTTTATTTATATAATAACAGTAACATTCTGCAAAGCCGGCAATGTTGAGTGTCCTGCGGGCTTGTGTATGTGTCGTGGATTTGTTTGGAGACGCAGTCTTTGTAGGAGGCACACGTTTATTTATATAATAACAGTAACATTCTGCAAAGCCGGCAATGCTGAGTGTCCTGCGGGCTTGTGTATGTGTCGCGGGTTTGTTTGGAGACGCAGTCTTTGTAGGAGGCACACGTTTATTTATATAATAACAAAAACATTCTGCAAAGCCGGCAATGTTGAGTGTCCTGCGGGCTTGTGTATGTGTCGTGGGTTTGTTTGGAGACGCAGTCTTTGTAGGAGGCACACGTTTATTTATATAATAACAATAACATTCTGCAAAGCCGGCAATGCTGAGTGTCCTGCGGGCTTGTGTATGTGTCGCGGGTTTGTTTGGAGACGCAGTCTTTGTAGGAGGCACACGTTTATTTATATAATAACAATAACATTCTGCAAAGCCGGCAATGTTGAGTGTCCTGCGGGCTTGTGTATGTGTCGCGGGTTTGTTTGGAGACGCAGTCTTTGTAGGAGGCACACGTTTATTTATATAATAACAATAACATTCTGCAAAGCCGGCAATGTTGAGTGTCCTGCGGGCTTGTGTATGTGTCGTGGGTTTGTATGGAGACGCAGTCTTTGTAGGAGGCACACGTTTATTTATATAATAACAATAACAGAACACTCGATCCCTAACACCACGAAGAGGCAGGGGCAATGGGCCCCTTGCCACCAGCCCACAACCTACGGAGGTGCACAGACTCCGGGCTGATGTACCCTGGCCGCTGGGCGTGACCATCCTATCTTCTTACGGGGCGTGACCCAGGGTCTCCCCCCGCCTCTGGTCACGCCCCCCATCTGGAACCTTCTAGATCAGGGGTCTGGAACCTTTTTGACTGGGAGAGCCATAAAAGCCAAATATTTCTAAATATATTGCATTGAGAGCCTTATAGTATTTTTAACGTATAATAAATTAAATGTCTTACTTTTAATGCGACTTCTGGTGCCGCGTGGTTTTGCTGATGGCCTTGTGTAGTCTGGTTCATACGTGGTGAGGTTGAGCTTCGTGCAGGCGTGACCCGTGAAATTTATCTTCAAAACTAATTTCTGTTTACTTTAAAATGACACGGTATTATTAAGCAATATCACAAGTATTTTAAAATCAGTTCCAAACGGATTTTTTTATTTTATTTTTTTCAACTCAAAATTGTCTGGGAGCCATATGCCGTCACCGGAAGAGCCATATATGGCTCGCGAGCCATATATGGCTCGCGAGCCATAGGTTCCCGACCGCTGTTCTAGATGGATCTGGATTGTTGGCAATCCCCCCCCAGCCCCCCACCCTGATCCACAAGTCCTACTTGGCACAAGCCGGACTCGCTACTGCCCCCTGGTGGACCCTGGCTGGCAGTGCAGCTGCAAGGAGTCATGTTTGAAGTTTGTTTTTGTTGCCAGATGAAAGGGTAAAAAACCAATTATCATATTTTTTCTTCTGGCAAATGAGGTTCCAATGGTGTAAATGCTTCACCCCGAGCTCTCATACTCTGATGGTGCATTGTCTTTGAGTTGTGCGCCTTTTGGCGTCATCTGGTCCAACACCATGTGAGACTAGGCTCTAAGAAAAGCTGTCTCGGGTGTGGACCAATCAACTTCAAGGACAGCGCACATACATTATCAGAGTTGTGTTTTTTGTTTGCATTACGACCGCAGGTATTGTGGTCTATGCAAACATGACTCCTTGTAAAAAAAGGTGTCAGTTTTGTTGCCAGATAAAAGGGTAAAAAACCAATTATATTTTAGATTTGAAGCTTTCGTGACTGCAAGGATTCATATTCTTAGGTTTTTTCGGTAAAGTCACTATGTAGGTAAAAATTTTTTTAAAATTAATAAAAATAAAACAATAAAAATCACGACGTTTCGGAGGCAACACAAGCTTCCGTCTTCAGGTGGAACCGTCACAGCCACGACAGCTGTATCAAGTAAATGAGAGATTACAAGAGCTACCACTCCGTATATATAATGGTTGAGGGGGGGGGCAGGAAAGGCTCACTTTTTAAATCCTTTATATTAAGTTCGCGTGCGTGCTTGCTTGCTTAGGACCGTGCAAATCTTTCGGTCGTTTTTTAACCCACTTCCCGTGATCCAATCGAGCTGACATTTTCCACACAGACTCGTCGTGCCAGACAATTAATGTTCGTGAAAAAAAATTCCCAAAATTTTACACTTTCTAGGCAAAAAAATTTTATTTTACATATATTCAAATAGAACGCATTCATGGCTTTGGCTGAACGTCACAGTGTAAGAGCCCAGAGCGTAACCCCTCCACAGGCGAATATATTTTTAAATCCTTTATATTAAGTTCGCTGCCACGCATATCAAGGATTTATAGTGAAAAACTTAGTTTTTACGGGTTATACTTATTATTATTATGGTAATGTGCGGCTTGAGACTACGAATAGACTGCATAACAAAAGACTGAGCCTTTGTTATGGAGAGGTTCGGTTTGTGACTACGCCTAGCCTACATAATTTATTAATTTTAATTTTTTTTTTACCTACGTGACTTTACCGAAAAAAACCTAAGAATACAATTATATTTTGCTACTGGCAAATGAGGTTCCATTGGTGATCTCGAGGAAGTCCGGGACCCCGCATGCCTCTCTCGCTGTTCGCCGCTAACATTCCACCCGGCAGTGGCGGCTCCTGCAAAATCTCTCAGGGGGGGGGGGGGGGGCAAATGTCTGGATGATTGATAAGGATAAGGTCCACCCATGCAATGGATAAATTAACAGCTTAAGCATGTAAAGGCAACTTCACTTCTTTAATATTAATGAAAAATAAAGTGACTGACAATACATCTCCTTGTTCGTTTCTATACTCACTATTATTACAATCCACTCAAGTTTCTTTTATTAAAGATTCCACTAGGTGGCCACAAATTATATTGTTGGATGAAACGTGCTTACGTATGATGACGTAAGCACGTGAGGGCGAGCCCTCCCGGAGCCATAGAGAATGCATTGCAGCGCCCCCCGGTCGAAAAAAAACATCTTTCAATGTAAGTCTACGGGAACACTCTGGGCGATTCTCAGCCGGAGTGAAATCGCCCAAAAAGAGGCGGTACTCCACAGAACGTGACATGACGCTGATTGGACTATATCCAGAGGCTGACAGTGACGGCTAGCGTGACTCTGTGGTTCAAGGACATTGGTGGTGCGTCGCCCAATCGCCCTAATGAAGAAACCGCCCCTGCCACCCGGCCTCTCTTATCGAACCCGCCAGGCGGTTCCCGTCTTCGAGGTCTGCCGTGAGTGGCCCTTGCCCAAGTTCCTCCGCCCTGCCGGCACACGCGTGACCGTGTGCCTTATCTGGATGTGTACATGATGAAGGTGATGTTTGTGGTGATGATGGTGATCTTATCTAGATGTGTACATGATCGCGGTGATGATGGTGATGATGGTGATGATTGTGATGATTGTGTGATGATGATTGTGGTGATGATTGTGATCTTATCTAGATGTGTACATGATCGCGGTGATGATGGTGGTGATGATGGTGGTGATGATGTGATCTTATCTAGATGTGTACATGATCGCGGTGATGATGGTGGTGATGATTGTGGTGGTGATGGTGGTGATGATGGTGATCTTATCTAGATGTGTACATGATCGCGGTGATGATGGTGGTGATGATTGTGGTGGTGATGGTGGTGATGATGTGATCTTATCTAGATGTGTACATGATCGCGGTGATGATGGTGGTGATGATTGTGGTGGTGATGGTGGTGATGATGGTGATCTTATCTAGATGTGTACATGATCGCGGTGATGATGGTGGTGATGATTGTGGTGGTGATGGTGGTGATGATGGTGATCTTATCTAGATGTGTACATGATCGCGGTGATGGTGGTGATGATTGTGGTGGTGATGGTGGTGATGATGGTGATCTTATCTAGATGTGTACATGATCGCGGTGATGATGGTGGTGATGATTGTGGTGGTGATGGTGGTGATGATGGTGATCTTATCTAGATGTGTACATGATGAAGGTGATGATTGTGGTGATGATTGTGATGATGATGGTGGTCATGATGATGATCTTATCTAGATGTGTACATGATCGCGGTGATGATGGTGGTGATGATTGTGGTGGTGATCTTATCTGGATGTGTACATGATGAAGGTGATGATTGTGGTGATGATTGTGATGATGATTGTGGTCATGATGATTGTGATCTTATCTAGATGTGTACATGATGAAGGTGATGATGGTGGTGATGATTGTGGTGGTGATGGTGGTGATGATGGTGATCTTATCTAGATGTGTACATGATGAAGGTGATGATTGTGGTGATGATTGTGATCTTATCTAGATGTGTACATGATCGCGGTGATGATGGTGGTGATGATGGTGGTGATGATTGTGATCTTATCTAGATGTGTACATGATCGCGGTGATGATGGTGGTGATGATTGTGGTGGTGATGGTGGTGATGATGGTGATCTTATCTAGATGTGTACATGATCGCGGTGATGATGGTGGTGATGATTGTGGTGGTGATGTGATCTTATCTAGATGTGTACATGATCGCGGTGATGATGGTGGTGATGATTGTGGTGGTGATGATGGTGATCTTATCTAGATGTGTACATGATGAAGGTGATGATTGTGGTGATGATTGTGGTGATGATTGTGGTCATGATGATGATCTTATCTAGATGTGTACATGATGAAGGTGATGATGGTGATGATGATTGTGGTGGTGATGGTGATCTTATCTAGATGTGTACATGATCACGATGATGATGGTGATGATGATGGTGATGATTGTGATCTTATCTAGATGTGTACATGATCACGATGAAGGTGATGTTTGTGGTGATGATGGTGATCTTATCTAGATGTGTACATGATCGCGGTGATGGTGGTGGTGATGATTGTGGTGGTGATCTTATCTAGATGTGTACATGATGAAGGTGATGATGGTGGTGATGGTGGTGGTGGTGATGGTGATGATGATGATGATTGTGGTGATGATGGTGATCTTATCTAGATGTGTACATGATCGCGGTGATGGTGGTGGTGATGATTGTGGTGGTGATCTTATCTAGATGTGTACATGATGAAGGTGATGATGGTGGTGATGGTGGTGGTGGTGATGGTGATGATGATGATGATTGTGGTGATGATGGTGATCTTATCTAGATGTGTACATGATCGCGGTGATGATTGTGGTGATGATTGTGATCTTATCTAGATGTGTACATGATCGTGATGATGATTGTGGTGATGATTGTGATCTTATCTAGATGTATACATGATCGTGATGATGATTGTGGTGATGATTGTGATCTTATCTAGATGTATACATGATCGTGATGATGATTGTGGTGATGATTGTGATCTTATCTAGATGTGTACATGATCGCGGTGATGATTGTGGTGATGATGGTGATGATTGTGATCTTATCTAGATGTATATATGATCGCGGTGATGATTGTGGTGATGATGATTGTGGTGATGATGGTGATTGTGGTGATGATTGTGATCTTATCTAGATATATATATATATGATCGCGGTGATGATGATTGTGGTGATGATGATCGTGGTGATGATGGTCTTATATATATTTATATACAATGGTTATGATGATGATCGTGATGATGCTGATGATGATCTTATCTCGATCTATATATGACCGTGGTGATGATGATGCTGCTGATGATAATCTTATACTGGTAGTAACCTGGTTCCACCAGCCCGCAAGGGGATTATTGTGTCCGTCCGTCGTGCATCAAAAAATGGCAGGGGTGGGGCTGGGTGGAGAGGGGAGGGGTGGGGAGGGAGGGGCTGGGTGGGGAGGGGAGGGTGGGGAGGGGCTGGGTGGGGAGGGTGGGGCTGGGTGGGAGGGGTGGGGGCTGGGTGGGGGGAGGGGAGGGTGGGGAGGGGCTGGGTGGGGAGGGTGGGGCTGGGTGGGAGGGGTGGGGCTGGGTGGGGAGGGAGGGTGGGGAGGGGCTGGGGGGAGGGGGCTGGGTGGGGAGGGGTGGGGCTGGGTGGGAGGGGGGTGGGAGGGGCTGGGTGGGAGGG
>WFAB01003590.1:0-14538 GCA_018977245.1 Lethenteron camtschaticum
ACGCAAGCAGCCGTCCTCAGGTGAAGAACAGGGCTGTCGGAAAGACAGAGTCTGAATGAGCACCACCATGCTTGGCAGCGTATATACTTAAATAAATACTTAAATATACGCTGCCAAGCTTGGTGGTGTTCAGAAGAACAGGGCTGTCGGAAAGACAGCGTCTGAATGAGCACCACCAAGCTTGGCAGCGTATATACTTAAATAAATACTTAAATATACGCTGCCAAGCTTGGTGGTGTTCAGAAGAACAGGGCTGTCGGAAAGACAGCGTCTGAATGAGCACCACCAAGCTTGGCAGCGTATATACTTAAATAAATACTTAAATATACGCTGCCAAGCTTGGTGGTGTTCAGAAGAACAGGGCTGTCGGAAAGACAGCGTCTGAATGAGCACCACCAAGCTTGGCAGCGTAGATACTTAAATATATACTTAAATATACGCTGCCAAGCTTGGTGGTGTTCAGAAGAACAGGGCTGTCGGAAAGACAGCGTCTGAATGAGCATCACCAAGCTTGGCAGCGTATATTTAATGGATTCTGGCTCAGCAATCATTGGAAGGAATAAATTATATTTCGATTTAAAGCTTCTTTCGTGACTGCAACATGGATTCATCTTGTTGGTTCTTTCGGTAAAGTCACGTAGAAGGGAAATAATAAAATAATAAAAATAAAACTTTATAAAATAATTCTCACGACGTTTCGGCCACAACGCAAGCAGCCTGGGGTGTGTCATTCAGACGCTGTCTTCTCGACAGCCCTGTTCTTCACCTGAGGACGGCTGCTTGCTTTGTGGCCGAAACGTGGAAGGCTTTCGCGACCAATATCCATAATAGAGGGTTTTTTTGGGTGGTTAGATCGCGTAAATGTATAAATCTTGTGTCGTTAAAACCCACCACCACCCGACACAGCCCACTAGTAAGGGTTGTCACGTAAACAAAACGTGCCAAATCGTCACTAGTACAGCACTAGTGTGTGTAGTGTAGTGTATAGTGTAGTGTGTAGTGTAGTGTGTAGTGTAGTGTATAGTGTAGTGTATAGTGTAGTGTATAGTGTAGTCTATAGTAGTGTATAGTGTAGTGTATAGTGTAGTCTATAGTAGTGTATAGTGTAGTGTATAGTATAGTGTAGTGTATAGTAGTGTATAGTGTAGTGTATAGTGTAGTCTATAGTAGTGTATAGAGTAGTGTATAGTGTAGTGTATAGTAGTGTATAGTGTAGTGTATAGTGTAGTGTATAGTAGTGTATAGTAGTGTAGTGTATAGTGTAGTGTATAGTGTAGTGTATAGTGTAGTGTGTAATGTATAGTGTAGTCTATAGTAGTGTATAGAGTAGTGTATATAGTGTAGTGTATAGTAGTGTAGTGTATAGTAGTGTATAGTAGTGTATAGTAGTGTAGTGTATAGTGTAGTGTATAGTGTAGTGTATAGTGTAGTGCATAGTGTAGTGTATAGTGTAGTGTATAGTAGTGTAGTGTATAGTAGTGTAGTGTATATTAGTGTATAGTGTAGTGTATAGTGTAGTGTATAGTAGTGTAGTGTATAGTAGTGTAGTGTATATTAGTGTATAGTGTAGTGTATAGTAGTGTAGTGTATAGTGTAGTGTATAGCAGTGTATAGTGCAGTCTACAGTGTTTAGCAAGCATCCGGTATGGTAGTGTGTGTGTGTGTGTGGAGACACGGAGTTAGGGTGTGTGTATAGCAATCATCCGGTATGGTAGTGTGTGTGTGTGTGTGGAGACAAAGTGGTGTGTGTGTTTAGCAATCATCCGGTATGGTAGTGTGTGTGTGTGTGTGTAGACACGGAGTTAGTGTGTGTGTTTAGCAATCATCCGGTATGGTAGTGTGTGTGTGTATACACAGAGTTAGAGGGTGTGTGTTTAGCAATCATCCGGTATGGTAGTGTGTAGTGTGTGTGTGTGTGTGTGGAGACACGGAGTTAGATTGTGTGTGTTTAGCAATCATCCGGTATGGTAGTGTGTGTGTGTGTGGAGACACAGAGTTAGTGTGTGTGTATAGCAATCATCCGGTATGGTAGTGTGTGTGTGTGTGGAGACACAGAGTTAGTGTGTGTGTGTGTGTGTGTTTAGCAATCATCCGGTATGGTAGTGTGTGTGTGTGTATACACAGAGTTAGAGGGTGTGTGTTTAGCAATCATCCGGCATGGTAGTGTGTGTGTGTGTGTATACACAGAGTTAGTGTGTGTGTATAGCAATCATCCGGTATGGTAGTGTGTGTGTGTGTGTGTGGAGACACAGAGTTAGAGTGTGTGTGTTTAGCAATCATCCGGTATGGTAGTGTGTGTGTGTGTGGAGACACAGAGTTAGTGTGTGTGTTTAGCAACCATCCGGTATGGTAGTGTGTGTGTGTGTGTATACACAGAGTTAGTGTGTGTGTATAGCAATCATCCGGTATGGTAGTGTGTGTGTGTGTATGGAGACAGAGTGGTGTGTGGGTTTAGCAATCATCCGGTATGGTAGTGTGTGTGTGTGTGTATGGAGACAGAATGGTGTGTGGGTTTAGCAATCATCCGGTATGGTAGTGTGTGTGTGTGGAGACACAGAGTTAGTGTGTGTGTTTAGCAATCATCCGGTATGGTAGTGTGTGTGTGTATACACAGAGTTAGTGTGTGTGTGTAGCAATCATCCGGTATGGTAGTGTGTGTGTGTGTGGACACAGAGTTAGAGGGTGTGTGTGTTTAGCAATCATCCGGTATGGTAGTGTGTGTGTGTGGAGACACGGGGTTAGTGTGTGTGTTTAGCAATCATCCGGTATGGTAGTGTGTGTGTGTTTAGCAATCATCCGGTATGGTAGTGTGTGTGTGTGGAGACACAGAGTTAGGGGTGTGTGTTTAGCAATCATCCGGTATGGTAGTGTGTGTGTGTGGAGACACAGAGTTAGGGTGTGTGTTTAGCAATCATCTGGTATGGTAGTGTGTGTGTGTATACACAGAGTTAGAATGTGTGTTTAGCAATCATCCGGTGTGGTAGTGTGTGTGTGGGTGTGGAGACACAGAGTTAGAGTGTGTGTGTTTAGCAATCATCCGGTATGGTAGTGTGTGTGTGTGTATACACAGAGTTAGAGTGTGTGTGTTTAGCAATCATCCGGTATGGTAGTGTGTGTGTGTATACACAGAGTTAGTGTGTGTGTGTAGCAATCATCCGGTATGGTAGTGTGTGTGTGTGTGTGTGGACACGGGGTTAGTGTGTGTGTTTAGCAATCATCCCGGTATGGTAGTGTGTGTGTTTAGCAATCATCCGGTATGGTAGTGTGTGTGTGTGTGTATACACAGAGTTAGGGTGTGTGTGTTTAGCAAGCATCCGGTATGGTAGTGTGTGTGTGTGTGTGGAGACACGGAGTGGTGTGTGTGTTTAGCAATCATCCGGTATGGTAGTGTGTGTGTGTGTATACACAGAGTTAGAGTGTGTGTTTAGCAATCATCCGGTATGGTAGTGTGTGTGTGTGTGGAGACACAGAGTTAGAGTGTGTGTTTAGCAATCATCCGGCATGGTAGTGTGTGTGTGTGTGTATACACAGAGTTAGAGGGTGTGTGTTTAGCAATCATCCGGTATGGTAGTGTGTGTGTGTGTGGAGACACAGAGTGAGGGTGTGTGTGTTTAGCAATCATCCGGTATGGTAGTGTGTGTGTGTGTGTGGAGACAAAGTGGTGTGTGTGTTTAGCAATCATCCAGTATGGTAGTGTGTGTGTGTGTGTGTAGACACGGAGTTAGTGTGTGTGTGTATACACAGAGTTAGAATGTGTGTGTTTAGCAATCATCTGGTATGGTAGTGTGTGTGTGTGTGAAGACACAGAGTTAGTGTGTGTGTATAGCAATCATCCGGTATGGTAGTGTGTGTGTGTGTGGAGACACAGAGTTAGTGTGTGTGTGTGTGTGTGTTTAGCAATCATCCGGTATGGTAGTGTGTGTGTGTGTATACACAGAGTTAGAGGGTGTGTGTTTAGCAATCATCCGGCATGGTAGTGTGTGTGTGTGTGTATACACAGAGTTAGTGTGTGTGTATAGCAATCATCCGGTATGGTAGTGTGTGTGTGTGTGTGTGGAGACACAGAGTTAGAGTGTGTGTGTTTAGCAATCATCCGGTATGGTAGTGTGTGTGTGTGTGGAGACACAGAGTTAGTGTGTGTGTTTAGCAACCATCCGGTATGGTAGTGTGTGTGTGTGTGTATACACAGAGTTAGTGTGTGTGTATAGCAATCATCCGGTATGGTAGTGTGTGTGTGTGTATGGAGACAGAGTGGTGTGTGGGTTTAGCAATCATCCGGTATGGTAGTGTGTGTGTGTGTGTATGGAGACAGAATGGTGTGTGGGTTTAGCAATCATCCGGTATGGTAGTGTGTGTGTGTGGAGACACAGAGTTAGTGTGTGTGTTTAGCAATCATCCGGTATGGTAGTGTGTGTGTGTATACACAGAGTTAGTGTGTGTGTGTAGCAATCATCCGGTATGGTAGTGTGTGTGTGTGTGGACACAGAGTTAGAGGGTGTGTGGTGTGTGTTTAGCAATCATCCGGTATGGTAGTGTGTGTGTGTTTAGCAATCATCCGGTATGGTAGTGTGTGTGTGTGGAGACACAGAGTTAGGGTGTGTGTTTAGCAATCATCCGGTATGGTAGTGTGTGTGTGTGTGGAGACACGGAGTTAGGGTGTGTGTGTTTAGCAATCATCTGGTATGGTAGTGTGTGTGTGTATACACAGAGTTAGAATGTGTGTTTAGCAATCATCCGGTGTGGTAGTGTGTGTGTGTGTGGAGACAGAGTTAGTGTGTATGTATAGCAATCATCCGGTGTGGTAGTGTGTGTGTGGGTGTGGAGACACAGAGTTAGAGTGTGTGTGTTTAGCAATCATCCGGTATGGTAGTGTGTGTGTGTGTATACACAGAGTTAGAGTGTGTGTGTTTAGCAATCATCCGGTATGGTAGTGTGTGTGTGTATACACAGAGTTAGTGTGTGTGTGTAGCAATCATCCGGTATGGTAGTGTGTGTGTGTGTGTGTGGACACGGGGTTAGTGTGTGTGTTTAGCAATCATCCGGTATGGTAGTGTGTGTGTTTAGCAATCATCCGGTATGGTAGTGTGTGTGTGTGTGTATACACAGAGTTAGGGTGTGTGTGTTTAGCAAGCATCCGGTATGGTAGTGTGTGTGTGTGTGTGGAGACACGGAGTGGTGTGTGTGTTTAGCAATCATCCGGTATGGTAGTGTGTGTGTGTGTATACACAGAGTTAGAGTGTGTGTTTAGCAATCATCCGGTATGGTAGTGTGTGTGTGTGTGGAGACACAGAGTTAGAGTGTGTGTTTAGCAATCATCCGGCATGGTAGTGTGTGTGTGTGTGTATACACAGAGTTAGAGGGTGTGTGTTTAGCAATCATCCGGTATGGTAGTGTGTGTGTGTGTGGAGACACAGAGTGAGGGTGTGTGTGTTTAGCAATCATCCGGTATGGTAGTGTGTGTGTGTGTGTGGAGACAAAGTGGTGTGTGTGTTTAGCAATCATCCAGTATGGTAGTGTGTGTGTGTGTGTGTAGACACGGAGTTAGTGTGTGTGTTTAGCAATCATCCGGTATGGTAGTGTGTGTGTGTGTGTAGACACGGAGTTAGTGTGTGTGTTTAGCAATCATCCGGTATGGTAGTGTGTGTGTGTATACACAGAGTTAGAGGGTGTGTGTTTAGCAATCATCCGGTATGGTAGTGTGTAGTGTGTGTGTGTGTGTGTGGAGACACGGAGTTAGGGTGTGTGTGTTTAGCAATCATCCGGTATGGTAGTGTGTGTGTGTGTGGAGACACAGAGTTAGATTGTGTGTGTTTAGCAATCATCCGGTATGGTAGTGTGTGTGTGTGTGTGAAGACACAGAGTTAGTGTGTGTGTTTAGCAAGCATCTGGTATGGTAGTGTGTGTGTGTGTGTGAAGACACAGAGTTAGTGTGTGTGTGTTTAGCAAGCATCCGGTATGGTAGTGTGTGTGTGTGTATACACAGAGTTAGAGGGTGTGTGTATAGCAATCATCCGGTATGGTAGTGTGTGTGTGTGTGTGTGGAGACACGGAGTTAGGGTGTGTGTGTTTCGCAATCATCCGGTATGGTAGTGTGTGTGTGTGTGTGTGGAGACACGGAGTTAGGGTGTGTGTGTTTCGCAATCATCCGGTATGGTAGTGTGTGTGTGTGTGTGGAGACACGGAGTTAGGGTGTGTGTGTATAGCAATCATCCGGTATGGTAGTGTGTGTGTGTGTGTGGAGACACGGAGTTAGAGTGTGTGTTTAGCAATCATCCGGTATGGTAGTGTGTGTGTGTGTGTGTATACACAGAGTTAGAAGGTGTGTGTTTAGCAATCATCCGGTATGGTAGTGTGTGTGTGTGTGTGGAGACACAGAGTGGTGTGTGTGTTTAGCAATCATCCGGTATGGTAGCGTGTGTGTGTGTGTGTATACACAGAGTTAGGGTGTGTGTGTTTAGCAATCATCCGGTATGGTAGTGTGTGTGTGTGTGTGGAGACACAGAGTGGTGTGTGTGTTTAGCAATCATCCGGTATGGTAGTGTGTGTGTGGAGACACAGAGTTAGGGTGTGTGTGTTTAGCAATCATCCGGTATGGTAGTGTGTGTGTGTATACACAGAGTTAGAAGGTGTGTGTATAGCAATCATCCGGTATGGTAGTGTGTGTGTGTGTGTGGAGACACAGAGTTAGGGTGTGTGTGTTTAGCAATCATCCGGTATGGTAGTGTGTGTGTGTGTGTATACACAGAGTTAGAAGGTGTGTGTTTAGCAATCATCCGGTATGGTAGTGTGTGTGTGTGTATACACAGAGTTAGAGGGTGTGTGTATAGCAATCATCCGGTATGGTAGTGTGTGTGTGTATACACAGAGTTAGAAGGTGTGTGTTTAGCAATCATCCGGTATGGTAGTGCGTGTGTGTGTTTGTGTGCGTACCGGTGACCTGAGGAAGCTTCTGTCGTCCACAGAAAAAAAGCCCGGGGCAACCCTTGCTGGGGGAGTGGAGTCTTGGGAGGTGATCCTTGCATCCGTAACACAAACACAAAGACAATGGTAACCCCGTTGAGTCCACGCGGAATATTGGGCCGATTTGTAATGCGACCAAGGACAGGGTCACGTGAGTGTGGGTGGAGTCAGGGTCACGTGAGTGTGGGAGGAGTCAGGGTCACGTGAGTGTGGGAAGAGTCAGGGTCACGTGACGAGGAGTCAGGGTCACATGAGTGTGGGAGGAGTCAGGGTCACGTGACGAGGGGTCAGGGTCACGTGAGTGTGGGAGGAGTCAGGGTCACGTGAGTGTGGGAGGAGTCAGGGTCACGTGAGGGGGAGTCAGGGTCACGTGAGTGTGGGCGGAGTCAGGGTCACGTGACGAGGAGTCAGGGTCACGTGAGTGTGGGAGGAGTCAGGGTCACGTGAGGGGGAGTCAGGGTCACGTGAGTGTGGGCGGAGTCAGGGTCACGTGACGAGGAGTCAGGGTCACGTGAGTGTGGGAGGAGTCAGGGTCACGTGAGTGTGGGAGGAGTCAGGGTCACGTGAGTGTGGGCGGAGTCAGGGTCACGTGACGAGGAGTCAGGGTCACGTGAGTGTGGGAGGAGTCAGGGTCACGTGAGTGTGGGCGGAGTCAGGGTCACGTGACGAGGGGTCAGGGTCACGTGAGTGTGGGAGGAGTCAGGGTCACGTGAGTGTGGGCGGAGTCAGGGTCACGTGACGAGGAGTCAGGGTCACGTGAGTGTGGGTGGAGTCAGGGTCACGTGAGTGTGAGCGGAGTCAGGGTCACGTGACGAGGGGTCAGGGTCACGTGAGTGTGGGAGGAGTCAGGGTCACGTGAGTGTGGGTGGAGTCAGGGTCACGTGAGTGTGGGCGGAGTCAGGGTCACGTGACGAGGAGTCAGGGTCACGTGAGTGTGGGAGGAGTCAGGGTCACGTGAGTGTGGGCGGAGTCAGGGTCACGTGAGTGTGGGCGGAGTCAGGGTCACGTGAGTGTGGGCGGAGTCAGGGTCACGTGAGTGTGGGTGGAGTCAGGGTCACGTGAGGGGGAGTCAGGGTCACGTGAGTGTGGGAGGAGTCAGCGTCACGTGAGTGTGGGAGGAGTCAGGGTCACGTGACGAGGAGTCAGGGTCACGTGAGTGTGGGCGGAGTCAGGGTCACGTGACGAGGAGTCAGGGTCACGTGAGTGTGGGAGGAGTCAGGGTCACGTGAGTGTGGGAGGAGTCAGGGTCACGTGACGAGGAGTCAGGGTCACGTGAGTGTGGGAGGAGTCAGGGTCACGTGAGTGTGGGCGGAGTCAGGGTCACGTGACGAGGAGTCAGGGTCACGTGAGTGTGGGCGGAGTCAGGGTCACGTGAGTGTGGGCGGAGTCAGGGTCACGTGAGTGTGGGCGGAGTCAGGGTCACGTGAGTGTGGGTGGAGTCAGGGTCACGTGAGTGTGAGCGGAGTCAGGGTCACGTGAGTGTGGGAGGAGTCAGGGTCACGTGACGAGGAGTCAGGGTCACGTGACGAGGAGTCAGGGTCACGTGAGTGTGGGCGGAGTCAGGGTCACGTGACGAGGAGTCAGGGTCACGTGATGAGGAGTCAGGGTCACGTGAGTGTGGGAGGAGTCAGGGTCACGTGACGAGGAGTCAGGGTCACGTGAGTGTGGGCGGAGTCAGGGTCACGTGAGGGGGATGATATAAGGAGGGAGAACCAGAAGGGGATCTGGAGTGAAGACGGGATAGAGAAGGGAGAGGCCACGCGGAGAGCTGGCGAGGTGCGGCACGAGTGCCACGAGGCGGGAGTCACGGCGCCGTGGGCCAGCGGTGTCCGTGGGGCAGCGGGGGGGGGGGTGTCTGCAGAGTGTGCGGGAGTCACACGGGCAGCGGTGTGGCTGCAGAGAGAGAGCGGGAGGGAGCGGAGGACTCGTACGACGTGCGGGGGGCACGAGGCGGAGAAGGTGCGGGTCGGAGCGGAGACATGGCGGGGCGCGAGCAAGAACCCAGTAAAGGACACGGAGAACAACATCGCAGCGGCGGCGGCAGCGGCGGTGCCGGTGAAGAGGGTGGTGTGGTCATCTTTGAGCTACAGCACCGGCGATGATGGTCTAGCACCGTTTGAGACGAGGCTCAAGAGAAAGCTGTCTCTGGTGTGGAGCAATCAGGTTCAAGGACAATGCAAATTTATTATCAGAGTGTGTTTTGTTTGCATTTTGACCGCAAGTATTGTGGTTAATGCAGTTACATGAATCCTCGTAAAAAGGTTTCAGTTTTATTTCCAGAAACAAGTATAACCCGTAAAAACTAAGTTTTTCACTATAAATCCTTTATATGCGTGGCGGCTAGAGTCCTCTCGTCCTCTGGCTTGAGATGGCTGCCACCTATGGGTCAGATGATTGCATGCAACCATTAAGCAATTGGTAATTAAATATAATATTTTTGTCCTAAAAAGTGTAAAATTTTGGAAAAAAATTTTCACGAAAATTAATTGTCACGCACAACGAATCTGTGTGCAAAATGTCAGCTCGATTGGATCACGGGAAGTGGGTTAAAAAACGACCGAAAGATTTGCACGGTCGTAAGCAAGCAAGCAAGCGCGCAAGTGAACTTAATATAAGTATAACCCGTAAAAACAAAGTTTTTCACTATAAATCCTAGAGTCCTCTCGTCCTCTGGCTTGAGATGGCTGCCACCTATGGGTCAGATGATTGTCTGCAGTATTAAGCAATTGGTAATTAAATATTTAATTTGTTTTCCCTAAAAAGTGTACAATTTTGGAAAAAAATTTTCACGAACATTAATTGTCACGCACAACGAGTCTGTGTGCAAAATGTCAGCTCGATTGGATCACGGGAAGTGGGTTAAAAAACGACCGAAAGATTTGCACGGTCGTAAGCAAGCAAGCGAACTTAATATAAAGGATTTAAAAAGGGGAACAACCCTATTATTATATTTTGGTACTGGCAAAGGAGGTCTAATGATGTAGATGCTCACCCCGAGCTCTCATTACTTTAATAGTGGCATTGCCTTTGAGCTGTGCGCCTTGTGGCGTCCTCTGGTCTAGCACCAATTGAGACGAGGCTCAAAAGAATGCTGTCTCTGGTGTGGACCAATCAGTTTCAAGGACAATGCATTTATTATCAGAGTGTGTTTTTTGTTTGCATTTTGCCTGCAAGTATTGTGGTTAATGTACACATGAATCCTCGTAAAAAGGTTTCAGTTTTATTGCCAGAAAAAAGGGGGAAACCCCTATTATTATTATCAAAGCGTGTTTACGCCATTGGAACCTCATTTGCCAGTAGCAAAATATGATAATTGTTTTTTTACCCTTCTATCTGGCAACAAAACTGACACCTTTTTTTACAAGGAGTCATGTTTGCATTGACCACAATACCTGCAGTCGGAATGCAAATAAAAAACACAACTCGGATGATGTATGCACTGTCCTTGAAGTTGATTGGTCCACACCCGAGACAGCTTTCTTTAAATTTATTATAAAGCGTGTTTAAATTTCGATTTAAAGCTTTCGTGACGGCAGGGATTCATCTTCTTGGTTCTTTCGGTAAAGTCATCACGTAGAAGGGAAATAATACATTAATAAAAGTAAAACATAATAAAATAATATTATATTATAATATTTTTTTATAAAGGCTTATGTTTATTATTTTATTATTTAACAATATCATACTACAACATTATTTTATTATTTAATACTATTATATTATTACATTCTTTTATTATGTTTTATTTTTACTATTTTACTATTTCCCTTCTACGTGACTTCACCGAAAGAATCTTAATTTTGGAGCTTTCGTGACTGCAGGAATTATTCTTTGGTTCTTTCGGTTAAGTCACGTCTAAAGATAAAATAATAAATTAAAATAATAGCGCCGTTTCGATTGCAACACAAGCAATCATCATCAGACATAAAAGAAATAGCAACAAAAATCTAACTAGAAAACTATAGACAGACACACAAGCAGACAGACATCACAAGGACACACACAGAGAGAGGACACATATCGGCACAAAGAGAGGGGTCGTTTCTGTGTCCTCTCTCTGTGTGTCCTTGTGATGTCTGTCTGCTTGTATGTCTGTCTATAGTTTTCTAGTTAGATTTTTGTCGCTATTTCTTTTATGCCTTATGATGATTGCTTGTGTTGCAATCGAAACGGCGCTATTATTTTAATTTATTATTTTATCTTCAGACGTGACTTCACCGAAAGAACCAAAGAATAATTCACCGAAAGAACCAAGAAAAACACAAAGCGTGTTTCGTTCGCACATTTTCCGCACAAGCACCACGTTCGGTTAATGCCGACTTGGCGTAGCCTCGTCGTGACCCGTGCCTTGACCAGGGCCGGGTCAGGTAGCCTCCCCTAGCACCCTTAGCGGAGGACCTGGGTGCAGACCGGTTGTGCAATAGCTCTGGGGGTGTATCCCAGTCTAGTACGGTGTTTCCTCCAGACATCGCAACCACCACCCTAAGACCTGACGTGGTGCTCTGGTTCGCTCAAGAAGGTCTTCATCATTGAGCTCACAGTACCCTGGGAGGACTCAGTAGATGAGGCTTATGAGCGAAAACATCTGCGCTATGCCGATCTAGCTGCCGAAGCATGGCATCATGGCTGGAACACACAAGTCCGACCAGTGGAGGTGGGCTGCAGAGGTTTTGTGGCAACATCTACAACCAGACTGCTTAGAGACTAGTCTAGTATGGGTGAAGGGGCCGTTAGCCCTTCGAGTGTTGTGTACGTCGCCCTGCGCTGAATGTAAAGTTACAATAAATAGTGTGTCTCGACTACAGCGTCTCTGTCGCCGGTGAACCCACTACACGTGTAGAGGTGTAATTGTGAAGGTGTATTGGCACGGATGGCTAACAAACACAAGGGGCGTAGTTAGGGCCGTACACAGAGGAGGTGCTCACACCGACGTCCGCACTCATCCCCCACGGCCCCCCCCCGGGGGGCCGATTGCTATAAAAGGTGGTGAGCCGGAGGGCTCGGGGTGGAGTGTTAGCTTTAACCAGCGAAGATTGAAGACCAGCTAGAATAGGCCCCGGAGCTCCCCTGGCTCACTGTCCTTGTCAGGGCCGACCAGGGCAAGCCGGTGGCGTGGCCCCAAGAGCCCAGACTGACGTTCTTATAAGAGCCGGTCTGGAGACTCAGGGTGCCGGGAATCCCAGTTTGTCCAGGGCTGGGATAGGTAGCCTCCCTTAGCTCTGTAGTGGAGGACCTGGGAGTAGGCTAGCCGGGTTAGACGTTGGCTCTCCCTGTTAGACGGGTGAAGGGGCCGATACCCCTTCGAGTGCTGTGTGTATCCCCGGCTCTGTAAATACGTTGGTGTTAATAAATACGTGTGCCTCCAACTACGTCGTCCAAGCCTCCTGCAACTTACTACACACGTGTGTAATAAAGGTCGTGGAAGCGACTTCTGGATATCCGGTCTTTATTTGTCTTTCTTCACAACACTCCTTCACGCTGCTGACAGACAGCGTGAGAGGGAGAGAGAGAGAGAGGCACGCGCGACCACGTGGCAGCCTGGACCACGTGGCAGCCTGGACCACGTGGTGCAGCCTGGACCACGTGGCAGCCTGGACCACGTGGCAGCCTGGACCACGTGGCAGCCTTGACCACGTGGGCAGCCTGGACCACGTGGCGCAGCCTGGACCACGTGGCAGCCTGGACCACGTGGTGCAGCCTGGACCACGTGGCAGCCTGGACCACGTGGCAGCCTGGACCACGTGGGCAGCCTGGACCACGTGGGCAGCCTGGACCACGTGGCAGCCTGGACCACGTGGGCAGCCTGGACCCCACGTGGCAGCCTGGACCACGTGGCAGCCTGGACCACGTGGGCAGCCTGGACCACGTGGCAGCCTTGACCACTGGGCAGCCTGGACCACGTGGTGCAACCTGGACCCCACGTGGCCAGCCTGGACCACGGGGCAGCCTGGACCACGTGGGCAGCCTGGACCACGTGGCAGCCTGGATCCCGCTCCCACGTGACCTCTCACCCTCCGTTCGTTCCAGTTCTGACCAGGTGTCGTTCGTCTCCACCCCTATTTAATACCCGGGTCACGTGGTCCCTTTCCACCAATCCCGGTTAGCCTCCGTGGAATCTTCCAGACTCCACCGTAGGCTCCCGGGACCACGCCCCTGACTCGTCTCCCCATTGGCTGTGGCCAAAGCCAGCAGAACCAATCATCTACTTGCAGCTGTCACCTTCCCGTGACGTCAGGGCCACGCCCCTGACTCGTCTCCCCATTGGCTGTGGCCAAAGCCAGCAGAACCAATCATCTACTTGCAGCTGTCACCTTCCCGTGACGTCAGGGCCACGCCCCTGACTCGTCTCCCCATTGGCTGTGGCCAAAGCCAGCAGAACCAATCATCTACTTGCAGCTGTCACCTTCCCATGACGTCAGGACCACGCCCCTGACTCGTCTCCCCATTGGCTGTGGCCAAAGCCAGCAGAACCAATCATCTACTTGCAGCTGTCACCTTCCCGTGACGTCAGAGCCACGCCCGCTAGGCTTGCTCCCATTGGCTATGGGAGGGGAGGGGGGACAGTGGCGGATGGGTTAGTAGTGTTAGGGGCAAACCTCTTTCGGAGAATCTCATTGGCCGGTTTCTCGTGGTTGCCGCGGCGACGGTTGCCGTAGCAGCAGCAGCAGACGACGATGACGATGAGGAGGATGAGGAGGACCAGGCCGCAGGCTGCAGCTACGAGAGGCATGTAGTTGAAGTACCCTACGGACACACACGCAACAGTAAGAAGGGGCACCCCCAGTAGCAGCTGTCGCTGTGCAGCAGTCTGTTGCCAGTAGGGGCAGCGATGATTGCGCCAGGTATTCGTTTGAGGCTGAGTCGACCTAGGGGAGGCCCAGGACCGGTTCAGATAATCGCTGTCACTGGGTGTTGGCCGTGAGCGGGAATCGAACTGGGGTCACCGGGTTCGTAGCGCAGTTACCACTACACTACCGCTCACTCTCGCGCCCATTAACCTGCTCACCTACTCACTAACCTACTCAACTACTCACTCACCCACCCACCCACCCACTCACCCACCCACCCACTCACCCACCCACCCACTGACCCACCCACCCACCTACCCACTCACCCACCCACCCACCCACTCACCCACTCACCAACCCACCCACCCACTCACCCACCCACCCACACACCCACTCACCCACCCACTAACCTACTCACCCACCCACACACCCACTCACCCACCCACCAACTCACCCATTCATCCACCCACTAACCTACTCACCCACCCACTCACCCACCCACTAACTCACCCACCCACTCACCCCACCCACTC
This sequence comes from Lethenteron camtschaticum, assembly GCA_018977245.1. Taxonomy (NCBI): domain Eukaryota; kingdom Metazoa; phylum Chordata; class Hyperoartia; order Petromyzontiformes; family Petromyzontidae; genus Lethenteron; species Lethenteron camtschaticum. The sequence continues at coordinate 14,282 of WFAB01003590.1, forward strand.
ACTCACCCACCCACCCACCCACTCACCCACCCACACACCCACACACCACACCCACACACCCACCCACCCACTCACTCACCCACTCACTCACCCACTCACCCACCCACCCACCCACTCACCCACCCACCCACTCACCCACCCACCCACCCATTCACCCACTCACCACCCACTAACCTACTCACCCACCCACTAACCTACTCACTCACCCACCCAACCCACTCACCCACCCACCCACTCACTCACCCACCCACACAACC
>WFAB01003591.1:0-7500 GCA_018977245.1 Lethenteron camtschaticum
AAGCGAATAGTAAAGTCACGTAGAAGGGAAGTAATAAAATAATAAAAATTAAACTTAATAAAATAATTCTCACGACGTTTCGGCCACAACGCAAGCAGCCGTCCTGAGGAGCAGCCGTCCTACACCTCTCGCTCACTCTCTCGCTCGCTCTCTCGGTCGCTCTCTCGCTCGCTCTCTCGCTCGCTCTCTCGCTCGCTCTCTCGCTCGCTCTCTCGGTCGCTCACTCGCTCGCTCACTCGCTCGCTCACTCGCTCGCTCACTCGCTCGCTCTCTCGCTCGCTCTCTCGCTCGCTCTCTCGCTCGCTCTCTCGCTCGCTCTCTCGCTCGCTCTCTCGCTCGCTCTCTCGCTCGCTCACTCGCTCGCTCACTCGCTCGCTCTCTCGCTCGCTCTCTCGCTCGCTCTCTCGCTCGCTCTCTCGCTCGCTCTCTCGCTCGCTCTCTCGCTCGCTCTCTCGCTCGCTCTCTCGGTCGCTCTCTCGCTCGCTCTCTCGCTCGCTCTCTCGCTCGCTCTCTCGCTCGCTCACTCGCTCGCTCTCTCGCTCGCTCTCTCGCTCGCTCGCCCGCTCTCTCGCCCGCTCTCTCGCCCCGCTCTCTCGCCCGCTCTCTCGCCCGCTCTCTCGCCCGCTCTCTCGCCCGCTCTCTCGCCCGCTCTCTCGCCCGCTCTCTCGCCCGCTCTCTCGCCCGCTCTCTCGGCCCGCTCTCTCGCCCGCTCTCTCGCCCGCTCTCTCGCCCGCTCTCTCGCCCGCTCTCTCGCCCGCTCTCTCGCCCGCTCTCTCGCCCGCTCTCTCGCCCGCTCTCTCGCCCGCTCTCTCGCCCGCTCTCTCGCCCGCTCTCTCGCCCGCTCTCTCGCCCGCTCTCTCGCCCGCTCTCTCGCCCGCTCTCTCGCCCGCTCTCTCGCCCGCTCTCTCGCCCGCTCTCTCGCCCGCTCTCTCGCCCGCTCTCTCGCCCGCTCTCTCGCCCGCTCTCTCGCCCGCTCTCTCGCCCGCTCTCTCGCCCGCTCTCTCGCCCGCTCTCTCGCCCGCTCTCTCGCCCGCTCTCTCGCCCGCTCTCTCGCCCGCGCTCTCGCCCGCGCTCTCGCCCGCGCTCTCGCCCGCTCTCTCGCCCGCTCTCTCGCCCGCTCTCTCGCCCGCTCTCTCGCCCGCTCTCTCGCCCGCTCTCTCGCCCGCTCTCTCGCCCGCTCTCTCGCCCGCTCTCTCGCCCGCTCTCTCGCCCGCTCTCTCGCCCGCTCTCTCGCCCGCTCTCTCGCCCGCTCTCTCGCCCGCTCTCTCGCCCGCTCTCTCGCCCGCTCTCTCGCCCGCTCTCTCGCCCGCTCTCTCGCCCGCTCTCTCGCCCGCTCTCTCGCCCGCTCTCTCGCCCGCTCTCTCGCCCGCTCTCTCGCCCGCTCTCTCGCCCGCTCTCTCGCCCGCTCTCTCGCCCGCTCTCTCGCCCGCTCCTCGCCCGCTCTCTCGCCCGCTCTCTCGCCGCTCTCTCGCCCGCTCTCTCGCCCGCTCTCTCGCCCGCTCTCTCGCCCGCTCTCTCGCCCGCTCTCTCGCCCGCTCTCTCGCCCGCTCTCCGCCCGCTCTCTCGCCCGCTCTCTCGCCCGCTCTCTCGCCCGCTCTCTCGCCCGCTCTCTCGCCCGCTCTCTCGCCCGCTCTCTCGCCCGCTCTCTCGCCCGCTCTCTCGCCCGCGCTCTCGCCCGCGCTCTCGCCCGCGCTCTCGCCCGCGCTCTCGCCCGCGCTCTCGCCCGCGCTCTCGCCCGCGCTCTCGCCGCGCTCTCGCCCGCTCTCTCGCCCGCTCTCTCGCCCGCTCTCTCGCCCGCTCTCTCGCCCGCTCTCTCGCCCGCCTCTCGCCCGCGCTCTCGCCCGCTCTCTCGCCCGCGCTCTCGCCCGCGCTCTCGCCCGCGCTCTCGCCCGCGCTCTTCGCCCGCTCTCTCGCCCGCTCTCGTCGCCCGCTCTCTCGCCCCGCCTCTCTCGCCCGCTCCTCGCCCGCTCTCTCGCCCGCTCTCTCGCCCGCTCTCTCGCCCGCTCTCTCGCCCGCTCTCTCGCCCGCTCTCTCGCCCGCTCTCTCGCCCGCTCTCTCGCCCGCTCTCTCGCCGCTCTCTCGCCCGCTCTCTCGCCCGCTCTCTCGCCCGCTCTCTCGCCCGCTCTCTCGCCCGCTCTCTCGCCCGCTCTCTCGCCCGCTCTCCGCCCGCTCTCTCGCCGCTCTCGCCCGCTCTCTCGCCCCGCTCTCTCGCCCGCTCTCTCGCCCGCTCTCTCGCCCGCTCTCTCGCCGCTCTCTCGCCCGCTCTCTCGCCCGCTCTCTCGCCCCTCCTCGCCCGCTCTCTCGCCCGCTCTCTCGCCCGCTCTCTCGCCCGCTCTCTCGCCCGCTCTCTCGCCCGCTCTCTCGCCGCTCTCTCGCCCGCTCTCTCGCCCGCTCTCTCGCCCGCTCTCTCGCCCGCTCTCTCGCCCGCTCCCCCCCCTCTCGCCCGCTCTCTCGCCCGCTCTCTCGCCCCGCTCTCTCGCCGTCCGCTCTCTCGCTCGCTCTTCGCCGCTCTCTCGCTCTCTCCTCCTCTCGGTCGCTCTCTCGCTCGCTCTCTCGTTCGCTCTCTCGCTCGCTCTCTCGCTCGCTCTCTCGGTCGCTCTCTCGCTGACTCTCTCGGTCGCTCTCTCGCTCACTCTCCTCGCTCGCTCTCTCGGTCACTCTCTCGCTCGCTCTCTCGGTCACTCTCTCGCTCACTCTCTCGCTCACTCTCTCACTCTCTCGCTCACTCTCACAGTCACTCTCTCGCTCACTCTCTCGCTCATTCTCTCACTCTCTCGCTCACTCTCTCGCTCACTCTCTCACTCTCTCGCTCACTCTCTCGCTCACTCTCTCGATCACCCTCTCGCTCACTCTCTCGGTCACTCTCTCGGTCACTCTCTCGCTCACTCTCTCGTTCACTCTCTCGATCACCCTCTCGCTCACTCTCTCGCTCACTCTCTCGATCACCCTCTCGCTCACTCTCTCGGTCACTCTCTCGCTCACTCTCTCGGTCACTCTCTCGCTCACTCTCTCGCTCACTCTCTCGATCACCCTCTCGGTCACTCTCTCGCTCACTCTCTCGGTCACTCTCTCGCTCACTCTCTCGGTCACTCTCTCGCTCACTCTCTCGGTCACTCTCTCGGTCACTCTCTCGGTCACTCTCTCGCTCACTCTCTCGCTCACCCTCTCGCTCACCCTTTCGCTCATTCTCTCGCTCACTCTCTCGCTCACTCTCTCGCTCACTCTCTCGGTCACTCTCTCGCTTACTCTCTCGCTCACTCTTTCGGTCACTCTCTCGCTCACTCTCTCGCTCACTCTCTCGCTCACTCTCTCGGTCACTCTCTCGCTTACTCTCTCGCTCTCTCTCGTTCTGCACGCAGCCCTTCTCGCAGTCCGACGGCCTCCGACGGGTAGCTCACATCAGCGTCTCTCTTCTCCCTCTGTGATGTACGCCGCAGGTATTGAGCCGCTCCATAAAGGCGAATTATCGTCGTAGCGGCATTTTCGCGAGAGCGCGAGGATAACGAAATATAAAAAGTAAAAATATTACGCGTACAATTTTTCACGTTTTTTCTTTTTTTACAATAACAACATGGGATTTATATTTAATCATTTTGTTGCGAAGAGTTGTTATTCCCTCTCTGCCGCGTTCGTGTTTACGAATGCTTTCCTGCAGCGCATTTAAAACAAAACAAAAACATAATTAGTTTGCGTTTTTTTGCGAGTTTAAAATATCCCAGATCAGAATGAAAAGTAACAAGGAAATGTTTTGTGTTTTTGTTAACCGGTGAACTGCTGGAAATGTGTGAAAAAGAGCTTCATGGCTCATCGCATTCCATCCGTAAAATACACCATTTAGATTCTGATTCTGACTATCACTGTCCTTGAAGTTGATTGGTCCACACCCGAGACGGCTTTTTTTAGAGCCTAGTCTCCATTGGTGTTGGACCAGAAGACGCCAAAAGGCGCACAACTCAAAGACAATGCACTATCAGTGTATTGAGAGCTCGGGGTAAGCATTTACACTGAGACCTCCCTTTTACCAGTAGGAAAATATAGTGATAGGTTTTTACCCTTTTATCTGGTACAAAACTGACACCTCTATACAAGGCATCATGTTTGCAATAACCACAACACAAGCAGTCAAAATGCAAACAAAAAGAAACAACTCTGATGATGATAATGATATGCACTGTCCTTGAAGTTGATTGGTCCACACCCGAGACAGCTTTTCTTAGAGCCTAGTCTCCATTGGTGTTGGACCAGAAGACGCCAAAAGGCGCACAACTCAAAGACAATGCACTATCAGTGTATTGAGAGCTCGGGGTAAGCATTTACACTGAGACCTCTCTTTTACCAGTAGGAAAATATAGTGATAGGTTTTTACCCTTTTATCTGGTACAAAAACTGACACCTCTATACAAGGCATCATGTTTGCAATAACCACAACACAAGCAGTCAAAATGCAAACAAAAAGAAACAACTCTGATGATGATAATGATATGCACTGTCCTTGAAGTTGATTGGTCCACACCCGAGACAGCTTTTCTTAGAGCCTAGTCTCCATTGGTGTTGGACCAGAAGACGCCAAAAGGCGTACAACTCAAAGACAGCGCACTATCAGAGTATTGAGAGCTCGGGGTAAGCATTTACACTATGAGACCTCCTTTACCAGTGGCAAAATATAGTGATAAGTTTTTACCCTTTAAACTGGTACAAAAACTGACACCTTTATACAAGGCATCATGTTTGCAATAACCACAATACAAGCAGTCGAAATGCAAACAAAAAGAAACAACTCTGATGATGATATGAAGCAACCCCAACCCTGGAGCACACCCCCACATCGCCAGGGACGTGAGGCCACGGAGAGGACCCCGCGTGCCCCGATCCATGTTCTATCAGTACCTTGAACATGATAATTGTTTTTTTACCCTTCTATCTGGCAACAAAACTGACACCTTTTTACAAGGAGTCATGTTTGCATAGACCACAATACCTGCAGTCATAATACAAACAAAAAAACAAAACTCTGATAATGTATGCACTGTCCTTGAAGTTGATTGGTCCACACCCGAGACAGCTTTCCTTAGAGCCTAGTCTCGCATGGGTTGGACCAGATGACGCCAAAAGGCGCACAACTCAAAGACAATGCACCATCAGAGTATGAGAGCTCGGGGTAAGCATCTTGCACTTCTTTCACACCGTACGTAGCAGACCGTGCTAATAAAAGGTGCGAGAGAAGGACGACACTAACTACGAGTCTCCGGACCTTCCCCGGACCTCCCATCAGCAAGGTCGGCTAGGTACGGAGCGAAAAAAGTTCAACATATACAAACATCGATTGAAAGCTTTCGTGACTGCAGGGATTCATCTTCTTGGTTCTTTCGGTAAAGTCGCGTAGAAGGGAAATAATAAAATAATAAAAATAAAACATAATAAAATAATTCTCATGACGTTTCGGCCACAACGCAAGCAGCCGTCCTCAGGTGAAGAACAGGTCTGTCGATAAGACAGCGTCTGAATGACACTCCTGGGCTTGGAGTGTCTATTTACCTGAGGACGGCTGCTTGCGTTGTGGCCGAAACGTCGTGAGAATTATTTTATTATGTTTTATTTTTATTATTTTATTATTTCCCTTCTACGTGACTTTACCGAAAGAACCAAGAAGATGAATCCCTGCAGTCACGAAAGCTTTAAATCGAAATTATTTTATGTTTTATTTTTATTATTTTATTATTTTCCTTCTACGTGACTTTACCGAAAGAACCAAGAAGATGTACAAACATCGCCACTGGGGAGACAAAGGCGGCCCGGCCGGGCGTGGTGCTGACCAATCACAGCCGCGCCTCCCACGTGTGCCAGTGACGGCTGCTAATACGGTGCCGTTCGCGAACAGCACTTGCCCCAACAGCCCCATGAAAGGCTATACGGGGCATCTTTACCTGTGTATGCGGTAGGTGTGTGGTAGTGCTTGTGATTAGGCCTCGGCAGGTAAGGTAATTGTACCATTTTTACCGAGTAACCGGGTAAAGGTGTCGATATGCCAAGGGGTAAGGGTAAAGGGTAGGGTGAAAGGTAAGCTCGTTGCTTTTTATTAAATCCTTTATATTAAGTTCGCATGCTTGCTTGCTTGCTTAGGACCGTGCAAATCTTTCGGTCGTTTTTTAACCCACTTCCCGTGATCCAATCGAGCTGACATTTTGCACACAGACTCGTTGTGCGTGACAATGTATTTTCGTGAACAATTTTTTTCAAAATGTTACACTTTTTAGGACAAAAATATATTTAATTACCAATTGCTTAATGCTGCCATGCAATCATCTGACCCATATGTGGCAGCCATCTCAAGCCAGAGGACGAGAGGACTCTAGCCGCCACGCATATAAAGGATTTATAGTGCCGAGGCCTAGTTGTGATGGTGGTGATCGTGGTAACGGGGAGCGGTGGTGCAGCGGTTAGCGCTACGCTGAGCAAACGAACCAGGCGGACCCCGGGGTTCGATTCCCGCTCACGGCCAACAGCCGGTGACGATTATTTAAACCGGTCCCGTGCCTCTCCTAGGTCGACTCAGCCTCAAATGAGTACCAGGTGCGATGTGTAAACATCGCCACTGGGGAGACAAAGGCGGCCGGGCGTGGTGATGGCCACCCACCCCCTCGTGTGCCGTGCCGGCCTTCACAGGTGCTACACTAACAGCACTTGCCCCTACAGTCTGTTAATGTCATGCTGGGGGATATTTGTCTTTGTGTCGTGTTGGCTGGGTCACGTAGCCCGCATGCCCAGCCACCGCATGCCGAAACAGCTTTTGTTCGGCCGGATCGAGGGGGCTAAACGGGCGCGGCACGGGCTAGAGAAGAGATGGAGTGATGAGTGAGTGGGTGGGAGAGTGGGTGAGTGTGTGAGTGGGTGAGTGGGTGAGTAAGTGGGTGAGTGAGTGGGTGGGTGAGTGGGTGAGTGAGTGGGTAAGTGGGTGGGTGAGTGAGTGAGTGGGTGAGTGGGTGAGTGGGTGAGTGAGTGACACGGGCTAGAGAAGAGATGGAGTGATGGGTGAGTGGGTGGGTGAGTGAGTGGGTGGGTGGGTGAGTGAGTGGGTGGGTGAGTGGGTGAGTGAGTGGGTGAGTGGGTGACACGGGCTAGAGAAGAGATGGAGTGATGTGGTACAGGAGGACGTGGAGCTGAGTGGACTTGCCGATGACTGGTACCAGCGGTGTCAAGATCGGCCTCTGCGAAGGAGGCTCGTGAAGGACGCTACTGGGCAGTTGGAGGCAGTCGCCCTCCAACAACGGCGGAGGGCGGAGGAACGACGCTCACAACAACGAGCGGAGCGCCGGGTGGCTAAAGCACAGCAAGTTGGTACAGTAGGGGGCACAGGTGGTGCATCAGCCAGTCATCTCGGTCATCTCGGTCAGTCGACCCGTGGCACCTGCTGGGTCTGCCCCGTGACCTCCTGCCAGCGGGCGTTCGACGCTTCACGTGGCCTCAATGTGCACCTAGCCTGGCACAAGCGTCGTGGTGACG
>WFAB01003591.1:12500-14501 GCA_018977245.1 Lethenteron camtschaticum
GTGTGGTGTGTGTGTGTGTGGGTGTGTGTGTGTGTGGTGTGTGTGTGTGGTGGTGTGTGTGTGTGGTGTGTGTGGTGTGTGTGGTGTGTGTGGTGTGTGTGGGTGTGTGGTGTGTGTGGTGTGTGTGGTGTGGTGTGGTGGTGTGTGTATGTGGAGGTGTGTGTGTGTGTGGTGTGTGTGGTGGAGGTGTATGTGTGTGGTGTGTGTGGTGTGTGTGGTGTGTGTGGTGTGTGTGTGTATGTGGAGGTGTGTGTGTGTGTGTGGTGTGTGTGTGGTGGAGGTGTGTGTGTGTGGTGTGTGTGGTGTGTGTGGTGTGTGTGGTGTGTGTGTGTGTGTGTGTGGTGTGTGTGTGTGGTGTGTGTGGTGTGTGTGGTGTGTGTGTGTGTGTGTGGTGTGTGTGTGTGTGGTGGAGGTGTGTGTGTGTGTGGTGTGTGTGGTGTGTGTGTGTGGTGTGTGTGGTGTGTGTGTGTGGTGTGTGTGTGTGTGGTGGAGGTGTGTGTGTGTGGTGTGTGTGGTTTGTGTGGTGGAGGTGTATGTGTGTGTGTGGTGTGTGTGTGGTGGAGGTGTATGTGTGTGTGTGTGTGTGGTGTGTGTGGTGGAGGTGTATGTGTGTGTGTGGTGTGTGTGTGTAGTAGAGTTGTGTGTGTGGTGGAGTTGTGTGTGTGGTGGAGGTGTGTGTGTGGTAGAGGTGTATGGTGGAAGTGTGTGTGGTGTGTATGGTGGAGTTGTGTGTGTGGTGGAGCTGTGTGTGTAGTAGAGGTGTGTGTGTGTGTGGAGGTGTGTGTGGTGGTCTGTGTTGTGGAGGTGTGTGGGGGATGGGGGACACGTGGCATTAGCAATGAACAATAAATCTGTGAAGGAATTATCGCTGAGCGAATTGGACAGAGAGACCTTTGAGGCTACTCGCCCATTGTCTTTGATTGTGAGAGCGACGCTCTCCCCCCCCCTCTCTCTTTCTCTCCACCTTTCAATCATTAAAACAAATGAAACGAAGCTTAAAGTTATTCTTAGGTTTTTTCGGTGAAGTCACGTAGGTAAAACATTAAAATTAATGAAAGTAAAATAAAATAAAAAATAAAAATCACGACGTTTCGGAGGCAACACAAGTCTCCGTCATCAGGTGGAACCGTCACAACCAGATTTGCTGCATCAAATGAGGCAATGATTCAAGATGTAATCCCTTAAAATCAAGTTGAGGGGGGGAAGAGAGGGGGGGGGGGGCTTATCAGAATGTGGTAGCCAATGAATGGAACGTATCCTCCCCCTTAACTTGTATTTAAGGGATTACATCTTGAATCCCTGCCTCACTTGATACAGCAAATCTGGCTGTGACGGTTCCACCTGATGACGGTTGACTTGTGTTGCCTCCGAAACGTCGTGATTTTTATTATTTTATTTTACTTTCATTAATTTTAATGTATTACCTACACGTGACTTTACCGGGAAAAAACCTAAGAATACGAATCATTGCAGTCACGAAAGCTTCAAATCTAAAACTTAACGTGTTTTTATTTATAATTGTACGTATCTCCTTAGTGAGAACCGACCACTCGGATATCACGAATGATTGTTCGACGAAGTGACTCATCGTATTCATCATCACCACGTGATGAATTTCGATGTAAAGCTTCTTTCGTGACTGCAGGGATTCATCTTCTTGGTTCTTTCGGTGAAGTCACGTAGAAGGGAAGTAATAAAATAATAAAAATAAAACATAATAAAATAATTAAATTTCGATTTAAAGCTTTCGTGACTGCAGGGATTCATCTTCTTGGTTCTTTCGGTAAAGTCGCGTAGAAGGGAAGTAATAAAATAATTAAAAAAAACATAATAAAATAAAATAATTATCACGACGTTTCGGCTACAACGCAAGCAGCCGTCTTCAGGTGAAGAATGAGACACTGCCAAGCTAGGAGCTTATATATAAGCTGAGTTGGACGTGGTAAATGTGGAGCAGCCAGAGGCGACGAACGCACGGTGATTACAAATGTGGAGCGACAA
>WFAB01003592.1:0-14475 GCA_018977245.1 Lethenteron camtschaticum
TGTGTGTCTGTGTGTGTCTGTGGGTGTGTGTCTGTGTGTGTGTCTGTGTGTGTGTGTGTCTATGAGGGTGTGTCGATGTGGGTGTGTGTGTGTGTGGGTCTGTATCTGTGTGTGTGTCTGTGTGTGTCTGTGTGTGTGTGTGTCTGTGGGTGTGTGTCTATGTGGGTGTGTCTGTATATGGGTGTGTCTTTGTATGTGTGTGTACGTGTCTTTGTGCGTGTATGTGTGCGTGTATGTGTGTGCATGTGTGTGTGCGTGTGTACACTTGTGTGCGTGTGTGTTTATGGGTGTGTCTATGGGTGTGTGTGTGTGTGTATGGGTTTGTGTGTGTGTATGGGTGTGTGCGTATACATGGGTGTGTGTACATGGGTGTGTGCACGTGTGTGTGTGCACGTGTGTGTACATGGGTGAGTACATAGGTGTGTGTCTATGGTTGTGTACATGGGTGTGTGTGTCTATGGGTGTGTGTGTGTTTATGGGTGTGTGTGTGTGTCTATGGATGTGTGTGTGTCTATGGGTGTGTGTGTGTCTATGGGTGTGTGTGTGTCTATGGATGTGTGTGTGTGTCTATGGGTGTGTGTGTGTGTCTATGGGTGTGTGTGTGTGTCTATGGATGTGTGTCATCTATGCTCGCTAACGGCACTTGTCCCAACAGTCTGATGAGGCTATACGAGGTGTCTTTGTCTTTGTGTCTTTGGGTGTGTCTATGGGTGTGTGTGTGTGTGTCTATGGGTGTGTGTGTGTCTATGGGTGTGTGTGTGTGTCTATGGGTGTGTGTGTGTCTATGGGTGTGTGTGTGTGTCTATGGGTGTGTGTGTGTCTATGGATGTGTGTGTGTGTCTATGGGTGTGTGTGTGTCTATGGGTGTGTGTGTGTGTCTATGGGTGTGTGTGTGTCTATGGGTGTGTGTGTGTTTCTATGGGTGTGTGTGTGTGTATGGGTGTGTGTGTGTGTATGGGTGTGTGTGTGTGTATGGGTGTGTGTGTGTCTATGGGTGTGTGTGTGTGTCTATGGATGTGTGTGTGTTTATGGATGTGTGTGTGTGTGTCTATGGATGTGTGTGTGTCTATGGATGTGTGTGTGTGTGTGTGTCTATGGGTGTGTGTGTGTCTATGGATGTGTGTGTGTGTGTGTGTCTATGGATGTGTGTGTGTGTGTGTCTATGGGTGTGTGTGTGTCTATGGATGTGTGTGTGTGTATGGGTGTGTGTGTGTGTCTATGGGTGTGTGTGTGTGTGTCTATGGGTGTGTGTGTGTCTATGGATGTGTGTGTGTCTATGGGTGTGTGTCATCTATGCTCGCTAACGGCACTTGTCCCAACAGTCTGATGAGGCTATACGAGGTGTCTTTGTCTTTGTGTCTTTGGGTGCGTCTATGGGTGTGTGTGTGTGTACGGTTGTGTTTGTGTGTGTGTCCACGTGTGCGTGTGTATAGGTGTGTGTGTATAGGTGTATGTGTGTGTGTGTACGGGTGTGTGTGTACACGTGTGTGTGTGTGTATGGGTGTGTGTGTATGGGTGTGTGTGTGTACGGGTGTGTGTGTACGTGTCTGTGTGTTTGTACACGTGTGTGTGTACGTGTGTGTGTGTGTACACCTGTGTGTACGGGTTTGTGTGTATGTACACGCGTGTGTGTGTGTACGTGTGTGTGTGTACACGTGTGTGTATGTACACGTGTGTGTGTATGTACACGTGTGTGTGTGTACACGTGTGTGTGTGTACGTGTGTGTGTGTACACGTGTGTGTTTGTACACGTGTATGTGTATGGGTTTGTGTGTGTGTGTGTGCACGTGTGTGTGTACGCGTGTGTGTGTGTGCACACTTGTGTGTGTGTACAACCACACACTCACCTACAATTCAAATGAATAAACGCTGATGCTGCTGATGATGTTGCTGCTGATGCTGCTGCTGATGTTGCTGATGCTGATGTTGCTGATGATGATGCTGATGATGATGTTGCTGATGATGTTGCTGATGATGATGCTGATGATGATGTTGCTGATGATGATGTTGCTGATGATGATGTTGCTGATGATGTTGCTGATGATGTTGCTGATGATGATGCTGATGATGATGCTGATGATGATGTTGCTGATGATGATGCTGATGATGATGTTGCTGATGATGTTGCTGATGCTGCTGCTGCTGATGCTGCTGATGATGATGTTGCTGATGATGATGCTGATGATGATGTTGCTGATGATGTTGCTGATGCTGCTGCTGCTGATGCTGCTGCTGATGATGATGCTGCTGATGCTGCTGCTGCTGCTGATGATGCTGATGATGCTGCTGCTGCTGATGCTGCTGCTGATGCTGCTGATGATGATGTTGCTGATGCTGCTGCTGCTGCTGATGCTGCTGCTGCTGATGATGATGCTGCTACTGCTGCTGATGATGATGCTACTGCTGCTGCTGCTACTGCTGCTGCTGATGATGCTGCTGCTGCTGCTGATGCTGCTGATGCTGCTGCTGATGCTGCTGCTGATGCTGCTGCTGCTGCTGCTCTATGCGTCCGACCTAAGCGCTGCCCGCAGCAGAGTGGACCAGAGCACTGGCAGATGCGAAGAAGCGATATCTGAGTGGGGAGTGGGGGGAGGGGTGGGGGGAGTGGGGGGAAGGTGGGGGGAAGGTGGGGGGAGGGGGGAGTGGGGGGGAAGGTGGGGGGAGGGGTGAGGGGGGATGGGGAGAGGGTGGGGGGAAGGTGGGGGGAGTGGGGGGGAAGGTGGGGGGAGGGGTGGGGGGAGTGGGGAGAGGGTGGGGGGAAGGTGGGGGGAGTGGGGGGGAAGGTGGGGGGAGTGGGGGGGAAGGTGGGGGGAGGGGTGGGGGGAGTGGGGGGAGGGATGGAGGGGAAGGTGGGGGGAGTGGAGGGGAAGGTGGGGGGAGTGGGTGGGGGGGAAGGTGGGGGGAGTGGGTGGGGGGGAAGGTGGGGGGAGTGGGAGGAAGGGTGGGAGGGGGGGAGGGAAGGTGGGGGGAGGGGTGGGGGGAGTGGGGGGAAGGTGGGGGGAGGGAAGGTGGGGGGAGTGGGGGGAGGGGTGGGAGGGGTGGGGGGAAGGTGGGGGAGTGGGGGGAAGGTGGGGGGAGTGGGGGGAAGGTGGGGGAGGGAAGGTGGGGGGAGTGGGGGAGGGGCTCTAACAATGACCATCACCTCCACTGCCACCCTGGTGATACCCTCTGGTCCCCTGAGTCTTCATCGGTGCCGTTCGCTAACAGCACTTGCCCCTACAGCTTGCTAGAGGCTACCTGGGGGGTCTTTGTATTTGTATTTGATCCACGCGTGGTCTTATTGAACACAGACAAAGATCCCCCAGGTAGCTTCTAGCAGGCTGTAGGGGCAAGTGCTGTTAGTGGCGAGTAGCAGCACCTACACACACACAGACAAAGATCCCCCAGGTAGCCTCTAGCAGGATGTAGGGGCAAGTGCTGCTAGTAGCGAGTAGCAGCACCTACACACACAGACAAAGACCCCCCAGGTAGCCTCTAGCAGGCTGTAGGGGCAAGTGCTGTTAGTGGCGAGTAGCAGCACCTACACACACACAGACAAAGATCCCCCAGGTAGCCTCTAGCAGGCTGGAGGGGCAAGTGCTGCTAGTAGCGAGTAGCAGCACCTCCACACACACAGACAAAGATCCCCCAGGTAGCCTCTAGTACCCCAGTAATTACCCTGTAATCGGGTAATTTGTATGGGATGAGGGTAAAAGGTAGGGTAGAGTGATTGTATTGTGGTACAGTAAAAGGTAGGGTAACGTTCGGCTCGTTGCTTTTTAAATCCTTTATATTAAGTTCGCTTGCGCGCTTACGACCGTGCAAATCTTTCGGTCGTGTTTAACCCACTTCCCGTGGTCCAATCGAGCTGACATTTTGCACACAGACTCGTTGTGCGAGACAATTAATGTTCGTGAAAAAATTTTTCCAAAATTTAACACTGTTTAGAGAAAAATAAATAATTATTTAATTACCAATTGCTTAATGCTGGCAGACAATCATCTGACCCATAGGTGGCAGCCATCTCAAGCCAGAGGACGAGAGGACTCTAGCCGCCACGCATATAAAGGATTTAGAGTGAAAAACTTTGTTTTACGGGTTAATTTTTTACCTTTTACCTTACCTGTTAAAGAGTAAAAGGTAGGGTAGAGTGATTGTATTGTGGTCAGGGTAAAAGGTAGGGTAAAGGTAGACTCGTTGTATTTACCTTTTAACTTTTACCTTGCCTTGCCGAGGCCTACCCGACAGAGTGGCGTGGTGAGGCCTAGTCCCGTGCAGAGCCTCCGGCCTCGCCTAGATTGTCCAGCCGGCCGAGGTGGCACCTTGGCAGGCAGGGCTGCTACCCCTGCCCCCCCCCCCCCCTCTACGGTCTATAGTGGCAGCATCTAGCGACTCTGTCTATAGCAGTAATAACTGCACGCATCGGGGTGAGGGGGACATCCCACAGTGCAGATTCTACCTGAGCGTTTAGTGTAATATTCGATTGAAAGCTTTCGTGACTGCAGGGATTCATCTTCTTGGTTCTTATTCTTAGGTTTTTTCGGTAAAGTCACGTAGGTAAAGAACATTAAAAAGTAAAGTATAAATAAAAATCACGACGTTTCGGAGGCAACACAAGCTTCCGTCTTCAGGTGGAACCGTCACAGCCACGACAGCTGTATCAAGCAAATGCTCATTCACTTGATGCAGCTGTCGTGGCTGTGACGGTTCCACCTGAAGACGGAAGCTTGTGTTGCCTCCGAAACGTCGTGATTTTTATTTTATTTTACTTTTTAATGTTTTTTACCTACGTGACTTTACCGAAAAAACCTAAGAATATGAATCATTGCAGTCACGAAAGCTTCAAATCTAGAATTCTTGGTTCTTTCAATAAAGTCATCACGTAGAATGGAAGTAATAAAATACTAAAAATAAAACACACTAAGATAATTCTCACGACGTTTCGGCCACAACGCAAGCAGCCGTCCTCAGGTGAAGAACAGGTCTGTCGGGAGACAGCGTCTGAATGAAACACCACCAGGCTTGGCAGCGTTATTTAATCTGGGTTGGAGGGGGAAGAGCGCCTTGACAAAATAATTTGCATATCAAGAGGAATTTAGCATATTTAGGGAAATGCAGATATGGGATTAGTACTACTTTATTAATGCTACCCCTATCCCCTCCCTTGATACTGCTAATCCTGCATAATGCAGGATTAGCAGCAGGATTAGCAGTATTTTTGCAGCAGGATTAGCAGCATTTTTAAATCCTTTATATTAAGTTCGCTTGCTGCTGCTTGCTTGCGTGCTTGCGTGCTTGCTTGCTTGCTTACGACCGTGCAAATCTTTCGGTCGTTTTTTAACCCACTTCCCGTGATCCAATCGAGCTGACATTTTGCACACAGACTCGTTGTGCGAGACAATTAATGTTCGTGAAATTTTTTCTCCAAAATGTTACACTGTTTAAGGAAAACAAATTAAATATTTAATTACCAATTGCTTAATACTGGCAGACAATCATCTGACCCATAGGTGGCAGCCATCTCAAGCCAGAGGACGAGAGGACTCTAGCCGCCACGCATATAAAGGATTTATAGTGAAAAACTTTGTTTTTACGGGTTATACTTATTGTCTGTCTGTGTGTGGCCGACACATGCGAGGGATTTGGCTCGCGAACTGTGGGGTTTATATTTTAAAAAGTGCCCAGGTAGAATGGCATAAGCCCCGTGGCGAGCCAGCACCATTCCGAGTTCGTGTCTGTCACCTTTAAAGTACTTTAATTAGCAATTCAGTGCAGTTTTTTGTTATTTTTTTCATTATTTGCGCCTCTCAGCGCGCCAATGCACACATCTGCGCATGCGCGCTCCCTAGCGATGCGCACGCGTTAAAAATGCAACAACAAAAAATACACAAGACTGAGGTACATTCTTCAAAGTGTGAGTTCCTCTTCCCTCCCCCCACCCCAATGTGTGCAATTGCTACTATAGGGTCGGTAGATACTAATATTATAGAGCTAATACTATTACTGTAGAGAGGGTGGGAGGCTGATGGGAGGGGGGGGGGTGTAGCGGCCTGCCAGGGTGCCACTTCGGGCGGCTGGAGCAATCTAGGCGAGGCCAGGGGCTCTGCACGGGACTAGGCCTCACCACTACACTCTGTGAAGTGAGTACTATTATTTGAGTGGTATATACGACTATAGAGTGGGTAGATACTACTGTATAGTTTGTACGTACTGCTACTGTAGAGTGGGAGGGTACGAGCCCTGCCTGCCAAGGTGTTACCGGGTTTGGCAGGCTGGGCAATCTAGGCAAGGCCGGGGGCTCTGCATGGGACTAGGCCTCACCACGGTACTGTTAAGTATTCTTTTCTTGCTTCTTTCGCTAAACTCACGTACATAGAAAACTGATCTTTAAAAATTAGGTTAGTAACTATTAAATAATAGTGTGCGTTAATAAATAATTATTTAGTAATGTGTGTGTCTAAGTCCGTGTGTGCGTGTGAGTTGATGTGTGTGTGTGCGTCACTGTGTGTTTGTAAGTCGATGTGCGTGTGTGTGTAAGTAGGCCTCGGCAAGGCAAGGTAAAAGTTAAACGGTAAAAAAAACAAGATAAACTTTACCCTAGCGTTTACCTTACCACAATACAATCACTCTACCCTTACCTTTTACCCTTGAGCAGGTAAGGTAAAAGGTAAAAAAAAATAGCGAGCCTACCTTTACCCTACCTTTTACCCTTATCCCATACAAATTTCGCGATTACAGGGTAATGGAATTACTTTTTTACGATAAATGCTAGGGACAGATAGTCCACATTGTGGTGTACAGCATATTCCTGGTGAGCCTTTGACCACATTTGTGTAATCCACCAATCCTCGCCTACACACTGCCGGGTTGCATGGCGTGCATCCGATCACGTCAAGAGAGTTACGTTCTAGAAAACTGCGCAAGTTAGGAGGGAACTCATAGTTGCAAAGAGTCCCTGTCAATCTTTATGCTGTGAGTTACAGTGATACCTCGGATCGCGAACTCCGCTTCTGTTCACGAACAACTCGGTTCACGAACAGAAAAGTTCATAACAACACGCTCCGGTTCACGAACTCTGCTTCTGTTCACGAACAACTCGGTTCACGAACAGAAAAGTTCATAACAACACGCTCCGGTTCACGAACTCTGCTTCTGTTCACGAACAACTCGGTTCACGAACAGAAAAGTTCATAACAACTTGCTCCGGTTCACGAACTCTGCTTCTGTTCACGAACAACTCGGTTCACGAACAGAAAAGTTCATAAAAATTTGCTCCGGTTCGCGAACTCCGCTTCTGTTCACGAACAACTCGGTTCACGAACAGAAAAGTTCATAAAATTTGCTTCGGTTCACGAACAGGAGCCGCGGCCATTTTAATGCTGTTTCCAGGCCGTCACGTGGTCGTGACTTCCTGTAGGAAGATCGTGGAGAAAAGAAGAGACACAGAAAGAAGTACTGTGACTACTGTGAAGACACTTGCAGTGACTTTTTGCTTTTTGGTGTGCTTTTTAGCCCATACAGTACTGTACTGTACTACTGTACTGTACAATACTGTACGTACTCTATTGTACAGTTCACCCGTTTGAGTGCTTACTGAAGTCATCTCAAGCAAGGTTAGTGTTCTCTCTTTATACATTACTATACTGTACAGTACTAATGTGTATTGTAATTGGTTTCAGAACGGATTAACCCGATTTACATTGAACCCTGTGGGGAAATGTGCCTCGGTTAACGACCAATTCGGTTCACGAATTAAGTTCGTGAACCGAGGAATCACTGTACTTTCTCTGTCTCTCAATATTTAGAAAAACCAGCCTACCACTTGGTAATGACACGTCCAAAAAATATATTTTGTTTTTTTCGATGTAAAGCTTTCGTGACTGCAGGGATTCATCTTCTTGGTTCTTTCGGTAAAGTCGTCACGTAGAAGGGAAGTAATAAAATAATAAAAAATAAAAATAAAACATAATAAAATATGTTTTATTTTTATTATTTTATTATTTCCCTTCTACGTGACTTTACCGAAAGAACCAAGAAGATGAATCCCTGCAGTCACGAAAGCTTTACATCGAAATTTAACCGCCTCTACGGGGAGGGTCTCATTCTTCACCTGAAGACGGCTGCTTGCGTTGTAGCCGAAACGTCGTGAGAATTATTTTATTTTATTATGTTTTATTTTTATTCTTTTATTACTTCCCTTCTACGTGGTGACTTTACCGAAAGAACCAAGAAAAATATATTTTGCTCAATGATCATCCAAGTGTAGCAAGTGCTGTTAGCGAGTAGCACTTACGAAGGCCGGTATGGTACACGAGGGGGTGGGTGGCCAGCACCACGCCCGACCGCCTTTGTCTCCCCAGTGGCGATGTTTACACACCGCACCAGGTACTCATTTAAGGCTGAGTCGACCTAGGGGAGGCCCATGACCGGTTCAGATAATCGTCACTGGTGTTGGCCGTGAGCGGGAATCGAACCCGGGTGGCCAGGTTCATGGCGCAGCGCGCTAACCGCTGCACCACCGCTCCCCATTCACACATTCACACTCACTTTCACACACACACACATACACACTCACTTTCACACACACACACATACACACTCACTTTCACACACACACACATACACACTCACTTTCACACACATACACACTCACTTTCACACACACACACACATACACACTCACTTTCACACACACACACATACACACTCACTTTCACACACACACACACATACACACTCACTTTCACACACACACACATACACACTCACTTTCACACACACACACATACACACTCACTTTCACACACACACATACACACTCACTTTCACACACACACACATACACACTCACTTTCACACACACACACATACACACTCACTTTCACACACACACACATACACACTCACTTTCACACACACACACATACACACTCACTTTCACACACACACATACACACTCACTTTCACACACACACACACATACACACTCACTTTCACACACACACACATACACACTCACTTTCACACACACACATACACACTCACTTTCACACACACCACACACTCACTTTCACACACACACTCACACGTGTTCGCGCACAAACACGCAAATGCTCACTCCCAGCACGAGGCCGACTCATTACTCTTTACAGAAGATCTCTCCTTTGAACACAATAGTTCCATGGTTAAGTTTTCAATTGCGGGTTCGTATTTTAAGTAAACGTATTTTTTTTCTAGATATTTCATGGAAGCTGGTTCGCAAACACGAGCGTTCGTTAGTCGGGTAACATTGAGTAGAGGACTGCCCGTATTTATGAATTAATATTCAGTGATACCTCGGTTCACGAACTTAATTCGTGAACTGACTTTGGTCGCGAACCGAATTGGTCGTGAACCGAGGCACATTTCCCCACAGGGTTCAATGTCAATCGGGTTAATCCGTTCTTTTTCTTTGGTTTTTGAAGCACAAAAATATGAAACCAATTACAATACACATTAGCACTGTACAGTATAGTAATGTATAAAGAGAGAACACTAACCTTGCTTGAGATGACTTCGGCAAGCACTCAAACGGGTGAACTGTACAATACAGTAAGTACAGTATTGTACAGTACAGTAGTACAGTACAGTACTGTATGTGCTAAAAAGCACACCAAAAAGTCACTGCAAGTGTCTTCACAGTAGTCACAGTACTTCTTTCTGCGTCTCTTCTTCTCTCCACGATCTTCCTACAGGAAGTCACGACCACGTGACGGCCTGGAAACAGCATTAAAATGGCCGCGGCTCCTGTTCGTGAACCGAAGCAAATTTTTATGAACTTTTCTGTTCGTGAACCGAGTTGTTCGTGAACAGAAGCGGAGTTCGTGGACCGGAGCGTGTTTTTATGAACTTTTCTGTTCGTGAACCGAGTTGTTCGTGAACAGAAGCAGAGTTCGTGGACCGGAGCGTGTTGTTATGAACTTTTCTGTTCGTGAACCGAGTTGTTCGTGAACAGAAGCGGAGTTCGTGGACCGGAGCGTGTTGTTATGAACTTTTCTGTTCGTGAACCGAGTTGTTCGTGAGCAGAAGCAGAGTTCGTGGACCGGAGCGTGTTGTTATGAACTTTTCTGTTCGTGAACCGAGTTGTTCGTGAACAGAAGCGTTCGTGAACCGAGGTATCACTGTAACTATCTTGCAGACCTCGTTTAACGTGCCCCTGAGGAACTCTGATTCGTTATAGCGCTTTTTTTGTCCTGGAGTGAGAACATGCAGCAGGGCAGCCTTGAGCCAAACCAAAATCCAAACCCCCACGATTCAATTGTCACGATTTGTGGTCACAATTACATTTTTGACATTTATTTTTGCTTTAAAATGTATCACAGTGAAAACTCACGAAGACCGGGATAAAGTCGCGAGGCCCCAACCACAGAAATGTGGACTGAGGACATCACGATGACCCAGAAACTCCAACCTCGGCCGCCTACTGCTGCCTTGCAATGAATAAATAAATACGGTATAGAGTTTCTACGGGACTCTACTGTCAATTTCTCTGCTTTGCTAAATTATCGCCATTCTTTAAGCCTCCTGGGTAGGCTAGCACATGTTCAACTTACGATATTTTTTACTTACGATGGGGTCCTGGTAACAAATCTCCATCGTGAGTAGAGGACTGCCTGTATAGTAGTGGATAGCAGTGTATAGTGTAGTGTATAGTGTAGTGTATAGTAGTGTATAGTGTAGTGTATAGTGTAGTGTATAGTGTAGTGTATAGTAGTGTATAGTGTAGTGTATAGTGTAGTGTATAGTAGTGTATAGTGTAGTAGTGTAGTGTATAGTGTGTAGTGTATAGTGTAGTGTATAGTGTAGTGTATAGTAGTGTATAGTGTAGTGTATAGTGTAGTGTATAGTGTAGTAGTGTAGAAGTGTAGTATATAGTGTAGTGTATAGTGTAGTGTATAGTGTAGTAGTGTATAATGTAGTTTAGTAGTGTATAGTATAGTGTAGTAGTGTAGTGTATAGTGTAGTGTATAGTAGTGTATATAGTGTAGTGTATAGTGTAGTGTATAGTGTAGTGTATAGTAGTGTATAGTGTAGTAGTGTAGTGTATAGTGTAGTGTATAGTGTAGTGTAGTAGTGTATAGTGTAGTAGTGTAGTGTATAGTGTTAGTGTATAGTGTAGTATATAGTGTAGTGTATAGTGTAGTGTATAGTAGTGTATAGTGTAGTTTAGTAGTGTATAGTATAGTGTAGTAGTGTAGTGTATAGTGTAGTGTATAGTGTAGTGTATAGAGTAGTGTATAGTGTAGTGTATAGTGTAGTGTATAGTGTAGTGGTGTAGTGTATAGTGTAGTGTATAGAGTAGTAGTGTAGTGTATAGTGTAGTGTATAGTGTAGTGTATAGTGTAGTGTGTAGTGGCAGGAGCTCAGCCTCTCACCTGGTCTCGCCACCAGTCGTGTGGAGACTGCGCCATGAGTGACCATGTCACGTGACGAAGTCCCTCCTCCTCGTGTCACCCTCAGGGTCTCCCTGCGTCACTCACCCACTCACTCACCCACCCACCAACTCACCCACCTACTCAACCACCCATTCACTCACTCACTCACGCAGCCACTCACTCACCCACCAACTCACTCACCCACCCACTGACTCACCCACGAACCCACGAACCCACTTACTCACCCACCCACACACTCACCCACCCACCCACTCACCAACTCACCCACCAACTCACCCACCTACTCACCCACTCACCTACTCACCCACTCACCTACTCATCCACTCACCAACTCACTCACTCACCCACTCACCAACTCACTCACCCACCCACTCACCAACTCACCCACCCACTCACTCACCCACTCACCAACTCACGCACCCACTCACCAACTCGCTCACCCACTCACCAACTCACTCACCCACCCACTCACCAACTCACCCACTTACTCACCAACTCACCCACCCACTCAATAACTCACTCACACACCCACTCACCCACCCACTCACTCACTCACCCACTCACTCACTCACCCACCCACTCACTCACCCACTCACCCACCAACTCACCCACCTACTCAACCACCCATTCACTCACCCACTCACGCACCCACTCACTCACCCACTCACCCACCAACTCACTCACCCACCCACTGACTCATCCACTCACCCACCCACGAACCCACTTACTCACCCACTCACACACCCACTCACCCACTTACTCACCCACCCACTCACTCACCCACCCACCCACTCACCCACCAACTCACCCACCAACTCACCCACCTACTCACCCACTCACCTACTCATCCACTCACCAACTCACTCACCCACCCACTCACCAACTCACTCACCCACCCACTCACCAACTCACCCACCCACTCACTCACCCACTCACCAACTCACGCACCCACTCACCAACTCGCTCACCCACTCACCAACTCACTCACCCACCCACTCACCAACTCACCCACCTACTCACCAACTCACCCACCCACTCAATAACTCACTCACTCACCCACTCACTCACTCACTCACCCACCCACTCACTCACCCACTCACCCACCAACTCACCCACCTACTCAACCACCCATTCACTCACCCACTCACGCACCCACTCACCCACCACTCACTCACCCACCCACCACTCACCCACCAACTCACCCACCAACTCACCCACCTACTCACCCACTCACCTACTCATCCACTCACCCACTCACTCACCCACCCAGACCACTCACCCACCAACTCACCCACCAACTCACCCACCTACTCACCCACTCACCTACTCATCCACTCACCAACTCACTCACCAACTCACTCACTCACCAACTCACTCACCAACTCACTCACCAACTTACTCACTCACCCACTCACTCACCCACTCACCCACCCACTCACTCACTCACCCACCGACTCACTCACTCACTCACCCACTCACTCACCCACTCACCCACCCACTCACTCACTCACCCACCCTCTCACTCACCCACCCACTCACCCACTCACCCACTGTGTCTCCCACCGACTCACTCACTCACCCACTCACCCACCAACTCACTCACCCACCCACTCACTCACTCACTCACCCACTCACTCACTCACTCACCCACTCACCCACTCACTCACCCACCCACTCACCCACTCACTCACCCACTCACCCCACTCACTCACTCACCCACTCACTCACTCACCCACCCACTCACCCACTCACTCACCCACTCACCCACTCACTCACCCACTCACTCACCCACTCACCCACTGTGTCTCCTCACCGTCGCCTCGTCTGTCCCCGTGTCTCTCCCCACGTGTCTCTCTCCCTCTGTCTCCCCACGTGTCTCCCTGTGTCTCCCTCTGTCTCCCTGTGTCTCCCTCTGTCTCCCTGTCTCCAGCACTGTCTCCCCACGTGTCTCTCTCTGTCTCCCTGTCTCCCTCTGTCTCCCTGTCTCCCTCTGTCTCCCCGCGTGTCTCCCTCTGTCTCCCTCTGTCTCCCCGCGTGTCTCCCTCTGTCTCCCTGTGTCTCCCCACGTGTCTCCAGCACTGTCTCCCTGTCTCCCACGTGTCTCTCCACGTGTCTCCCTGTCTCCCCGCGTGTCTCTCTGTGTCTCCCCACGTGTCTCCAGCACTGTCTCCCTGTCTCCCACGTGTCTCCCCACGTGTCTCTCTGTCTCCCCGCGTGTCTCTCTGTCTCTCCGCGTGTCTCTCTGTCTCCCCGCGTGTCTCTCTGTCTCCCCACGTGTCTCCCCGCGTGTCTCTCCCCCAGGGCACTCCGCTCGGCACAGCGCTGGTCCCGATATCGGATCATGTGTAGAGGGGTGTGGGGGGGGGTGAGGGGGGGTGAGGGGTGAGGGGGTGAGGGGGGGTGAGGGGTGAGGGGGTGAGGGGGGAGGGGTGAGGGGGGTGAGGGGGGAATTGGCTTCATATCGCGTCTCGGTTTGGTCAACGACTTAACTCACTTATCTCTCTCTCACTCACTCATCTCTCACTCACTCACTCATCTCTCACACACTCACTCACTCATACACTCACTCACTCATACACTCACTCACTCATAGACTCACTCATACACTCACTCACACACTCACTCACTCATACACTCACTCACTCATACACTCACTCACTCATACACTCACTCACTCATACACTCACTCACTCATACACTCACTCACTCATACACTCACTCACTCACACACTCACTCACTCATACACTCACTCACTCATACACTCACTCATAGATACTCTCACTCATACACTCACTCACTCATAGACTCACTCACTCACTCATACACTCACTCACTCATAGACTCACTCATAGACTCACTCCACTCACTCATACACTCACTCATACACTCACTCACTCATAGACTCACTCACTCACTCATACACTCACTCATACACTCACTCACTCATAGACTCAATCACTCACACACTCACACATTTCCACTCACTCTCTCACTCACTCTCACACTCACACTTCAACTCACACATTCACCACTCACCACTCACTCACCTCCACTCACTCT
>WFAB01003593.1:0-10000 GCA_018977245.1 Lethenteron camtschaticum
GGTGTGTGCGTGTCTCTACACCACGCGGGGTGTGTGTGTGTCCTCTACACTACGCGGGTGTGTGTGTGTCTCTACACCACGCGGGGTGTGTGCGTGTCTCTACACTACGCGGGGTGTGTGCGTGTCTCTACACTACGCGGGGTGTGTGTGTGTCTCTACACTACGCGGGTGTGTGTGTGTCTCTACACCACGTGGGTGTGTGCGTGTCTCTACACCACGCGGGGTGGTGTGCGTGTCTCTACACTCGCGGGGTGGTGCGTGTCTCTACACCACGCGGGGTGTGTGTGTGTCTCTACACTACGCGGGGTGTGTGGGGTCTCTACACCACGCGGGGTGTGTGCGTGTCTCTACACTACGCGGGGTGTGTGCGTGTCTCTACACCACGCGGGGTGTGTGTGTGTCTCTACACACGCGGGGTGGTGGTGTCCTCACCACGGGGGTGTGCGTGTCTCTACACCACGCGGGGTGTGTGCGTGTCTCTACACACGCGGGGTGTGTGTGTGTCTCTACACTACGCGGGGTGTGTGCGTGTCTCTACACTAACGCGGGGTGTGTGTGTGTCTCTACACTACGCGGGGTGTGGGTGCGTGTCTCTACACTACGCGGGGTGTGTGTGTGTCTCTACACTACGCGGGTGTGTGCGTGTCTCACACTACGCGGGTTGTGTCGTGTCTCTACACCACGCGGGGTGTGTGCGTGTCTTTAACACCACGCGGGGTGTGTGTGTGTCTCTACACTACGCGGGGTGTGTGTGTGTCTCTACACCACGCGGGGTGTGTGCGTGTCTCTACACTATGCGGGGTGTGTGCGTGTCTCTACACTACGCGGGGTGTGTGTGTGTCTCTACACTACGCGGGGTGTGTGCGTGTCTCTACACCACGCGGGGTGTGTGCGTGTCTCTACACTACGCGGGGTGTGTGTGTGTCTCTACACCACGCGGGGTGTGTGCGTGTCTCTACACCACGCGGGGTGTGTGTGTGTCTCTACACCACGCGGGGTGTGTGCGTGTCTCTACACCACGCGGGGTGTGTGTGTGTCTCTACACCACGCGGGGTGTGTGTGTGTCTCTACACCACGCGGTGGTGTTGTGTGCGTGTCTCTATTACACCACGCGGGGTGTGTGTGTGTCTCTACACACGCGGGGGTGTGTGTGGTGCTCTACACACGCGGGTGTGTGTGTGTCTCTACAGCCAATAAGCGGGGTGTGTGCGGTGTGGTCTCTACCACCCACGCGGGGGTGGTGTGTGTGTCCTCTACACCACGAGCGGGGTGTGTGTGTGTCCTCTACACCACGCGGGGTGTGTGGTGCCCCCCGGGGTGTGTGTGTCTCTATCCACCACGCGGGGTGTGTGTGTGTCTCTACACACGCGGGGTGTGTGTGTGTCTCTACACTACGCGGGGTGTGTGCGTGTCTCTACACCAACGCGCGGGGGTGTGTGCGTGTGTCTCTACACTACGCGGGGTGTGTGCGTGTCTCTACACCACGCGGGGGTGGTGTGTGCGTTGTCTCTACACCTACGCGGGGTGTGTTGTGTGTGTCTCTCTACACCACGCGGGGTGTGTGTGTGTCTCTACACCACGCGGGGTGTGTGTGTGGTCTCTACACCACGCGGGGTGTGTGTGTGTCTCTACACACACGCGTGGTGTGTGTGTGTCTCTACACCACGCGGGGTTGTGTGTGTGTCTCTACACTACGCGGGGTGTGTGGCGTGTCCTCTACCCCCACTACGCGGCGCGGGTGTGTGCGTGTCTCTTACACCTACGCGGGGCGTGTGTGTGCGTGTCTCTACACACGCGGGGTGTGTGCGTGTCTCTACACTACGCGGGGTGTGTGTCGTGTCTCTACACTAACGCGGGGTGTGTGCGTGTCTCTACACTACGCGGGGTTGTGTGCGTGTCTCTACACTACGCGGGGGTGTGTGCGTGTCTCTACACCACGTGGGTGTGTGTGGTGTGTCTCTACACCACGCGGGGGTGTGTGCGTGTCTCTACACTACGCGGGGTGTGTGCGTGTCTCTACACCACGCGGGGTGTGTGTGTGTCTCTACACCACGCGGGGGTGTGTGCGTGTCTCTACACTACGCGGGGTGTGTGCGTGTCTCTACACTACGCGGGGTGTAGTGCGTGTCTCTACACCACGCGGGGTGTGTGCGTGTCTCTACACTACGCGGGGTGTGTGCGTGTCTCTACACTACGCGGGGTGTGTGCGTGTCTCTACACTACGCGGGGGTGTGTGCGTGTCTCTACACCACGCGGGGGTGTGTGCGTGTCTCTACACTACGCGGGGTGTGTGGCGTGTCTCTACACCACGCGGGGTGTGTGCGTGTCTCTACACTACGCGGGGGTGTGTGCGTGTCTCTACACCACGTGGGGTGTGTGTGTGTCTCTACACCACGCGGGGTGTGTGCGTGTCTCTACACTACGCGGGGTGTGTGCGTGTCTCTACACCACGCGGGGTGTGTGCGTGTCTCTACACTACGCGGGGTGTGTGCGTGTCTCTACACTACGCGGGGTGTGTGCGTGTCTCTACACCACGTGGGGTGTGTGTGTGTCTCTACACCACGCGGGGTGTGTGCGTGTCTCTACACCACGCGGGGTGTGTGCGTGTCTCTACACTACGCGGGGTGTGTGTGTGTCTCTACACCACGCGGGGTGTGTGTGTGTGTCTCTACACCACGCGGGGTGTGTGTGTGTCTCTACACCACGCGGGGTGTGTGTGTGTCTCTACACCACGCGGGGTGTGTGTGGTGTCTCTACACCACGCGGGGGTGTGTGTGTGTCTCTACACTACGCGGGGTGTGTGTGTGTCTCTACACCACGCGGGGTGTGTGTGTGTCTCTACACCACGCGGGGTGTGGTGTGGTGTCTCTACACTACGCGGGGTGTGTGTGTGTCTCTACACCACGCGGGGTGTGTGTGTGTCTCTACACTACGCGGGTGTGTGTGTGTCTCTACACACGCGGGGTGTGTGTGTGTCTCTACACCACGCGGGGTGTGTGCGTGTCTCTACACTACGCGGGGTGTGTGTGTGTCTCTACACCACGCGGGGTGTGTGCGTGTCTCTACACCACGCGGGGTGTGTGCGTGTCTCTACACCACGCGGGGTGTGTGCGTGTCTCTACACCACGCGGGGTGTGTGTGTGTCTCTACACCACGCGGGGTGTGTGCGTGTCTCTACACACGCGGGGTGTGTGTGTGTCTCTACACCACGCGGGGTGTGTGTGTGTCTCTACACCACGCGGGTGTGTGCGTGTCTCTACACCACGCGGGGGTGTGTGTGTGTCTCTACACCACGCGGGGGTGTGTGCGTGTCTCTACACCACGCGGGGTGTGTGCGTGTCTCTACACCACGCGGGGTGTGTGTGTGTCTCTACACAACGCGGGGTGTGTGCGTGTCTCTACACCACGCGGGGTGTGTGCGTGTCTCTACACCACGCGGGGTGTGTGCGTGTCTCTACACCACGCGGGGTGTGTGCGTGTCTCTACACCACGCGGGGTGTGTGTGTGTCTCTACACCACGCGGGGTGTGTGTGTGTCTCTACACCACGCGGGGTGTGTGTGTGTCTCTACACCACGCGGGGTGTGTGCGTGTCTCTACACTACGCGGGGTGTGTGCGTGTCTCTACACCACGCGGGGTGTGTGCGTGTCTCTACACCACGCGGGGTGTGTGTGTGTCTCTACACCACGCGGGTGTGTGCGTGTCTCTACACTACGCGGGGTGTGTGCGTGTCTCTACACTACGCGGGGTGTGTGCGTGTCTCTACACCACGCGGGGTGTGTGCGTGTCTCTACACCACGCGGGGTGTGTGCGTGTCTCTACACCACGCGGGGTGTGTGCGTGTCTCTACACTACGCGGGATGTGTGCGTGTCTCTACACCACGCGGGGTGTGTGTGTGTCTCTACACCACGCGGGGTGTGTGTGTGTCTCTACACCACGCGGGGTGTGGTGCGTGTCTCTACACTACGCGGGTGTGTGCGTGTCTCTACACCACGCGGGGTGTGTGCGTGTCTCTACACCACGCGGGGTGTGTGCGTGTCTCTACACCACGCGGGGTGTGTGCGTGTCTCTACACCACGCGGGGTGTGTGCGTGTCTCTACACCACGCGGGGTGTGTGCGTGTCTCTACACTACGCGGGGTGTGTGCGTGTCTCTACACCACGCGGGGTGTGTGCGTGTCTCTACACCACGCGGGGTGTGTGCGTGTCTCTACACCACGCGGGGGTGTGTGTGTGTGTCTCTACACCACGCGGGGTGTGTGTGTGTCTCTACACCCACGCGGGGTGTGTGTGTGTCTCTACACCACGCGGGGTGTGTGTGTGTCTCTACACCACGCGGGGTGTGTGTGTGTCTCTACACCACGCGGGGTGTGTGTGTGTCTCTACACCACGCGGGGTGTGTGTGTGTCTCTACACCACGCGGGGTGTGTGTGTGTCTCTACACCACGCGGGGTGTGTGTGTGTCTCTACACACGCGGGGTGTGTGTGTGTCTCTACACACGCGGGGTGTGTGTGTGTCTCTACACCACGCGGGGTGTGTGTGTGTCTCTACACTACGCGGGGTGTGTGTGTGTCTCTACACCACGCGGGGGTGTGTGCGTGTCTCTACACCACGCGGGGTGTGTGCGTGTCTCTACACCACGCGGGGTGTGTGCGTGTCTCTGTGCAGATATCAGCTTGGCCAAATCTGCCTCCCTCATTAAAATGCAACTGGAGAAAGAGTTGTGAGTGTTACACACATACACACATAACAAACACACATAACGCACACACGTGTGCATACACACACACACGTGTGTGACGACTTGCCACACTTGTCTTGAGATGGCACTTTTATTGAAGACGCGCTCACTTGACACAGGCGGAGACCCCCACCGCACTCACAGCTGACTCCCCTGTCATTACCTCCCGTGGCCACTAGTCCCTTCACACTCACAGCTGACTCCCCTGTCATTACCTCCCGTGGCCACCGGTCCCTTCACACTCACAGCTGACTCCCCTGTCATTACCTCCCGTGGCCACCAGTCCCTTCACACTCACAGCTGACTCCCCTGTCATTACCTCCCGTGGCCACCAGTCCCTTCACACTCACAGCTGACTCCCCTGTCATTACCTCCCGTGGCCACCAGTCCCTTCACACTCACAGCTGACTCCCATGTCATTACCTCCCGTGGCCACCAGTCCCTTCACACTCACAGCTGACTCCCCTGTCATTACCTCCCGTGGCCACCAGTCCCTTCACACTCACAGCTGACTCCCCTGTCATTACCTCCCGTGGCCACCGGTCCCTTCACACTCACAGCTGACTCCCCTGTCATTACCTCCCGTGGCCACCAGTCCCTTCACACTCACAGCTGACTCCCCCGTCATTACCTCACGTGGCCACCAGTCCCTTCACACTCACAACTGACTCCCCTGTCATTACTTCCCGTGGCCACCAGTCTCTTCACACTCACAACTGACTCCCCTGTCATTACTTCCCGTGGCCACCAGTCCCTTCACACTCACAACTGACTCCCCTGTCATTACCTCACGTGGCCACCAGTCCCTTCACACTCACAGCTGACTCCCCCGTCATTACCTCACGTGGCCACCAGTCTCTTCGCACTCACAACTGACTCCCCTGTCATTACTTCCCGTGGCCACCGGTCCCTTCACACTCACAGCTGACTCCCCTGTCATTACCTCCCGTGGCCACCAGTCCCTTCACACTCACAGCTGACATGCGTGTGTACATGTTCACACACACACACATGTACATATCCGCGAGCGGGAATCCGACTCGGGTCCGTGACCCCCGCCCTCTCCGTGACCCCCGCCCTCTCCGTGACCCCCAGGACGACCCTGCGGGTGACGCAGGCGGCCGCCCTGACCTCCACGACGGGACGCGGCGGTGGCGGCGGCGCTCTGGGGGGCGGCGCGGCGTTCAGCTTCTCTCAGCTGGGCGGCGTGGTGGAGTTCACGGAGTGCGACGCTCGCAGCGACGCAGGCCTGGCAAGCGTGGTCACCTGGCTCGCCCGCCTGGGGTAGACTCACTCGCCTGGCTCACCCACTCGGATCACTCAGCACCTGGCATCCTCACCACGTTCGCTGTCACCCACTCAACCGCTCGCCCGCCCACCCACTTGCTCATTCACCCGCCCGCCCACTCACCCACCCGCCCGCTCACCCCGCCCGCCCACTCACCCGCCCGCCCACTCACCCGCCCACCCACTAACTCACCCACCCACCCACTAACTCACCCACCCACCCACCCACTCACCACCCACCACTCACCCACTCACCCACCCACCCACCCACTCACCCACCACTCACCCCACCCACTCACCCACCCACCCCACTCACCCACCCACCCACCACCACTCACCCACCACCACCCACCCACCCACTCACCCACCCACCCACCCACTCACCCACCCACCCACCCACCCACCCACCCACCCACCCACCCACTCACCCACCCACTCACCCACCCACCCACCCACCCACCACCCACTCACCCACCCACCCACCCACCCACTCACCCACCCACTACCCACTCACCCACCCACCCACTCACCCACCCACTAACCCACTCACCCACTCACCCACCCACTCACCACTCACCCACCCACCCACCCACTCACCCACTCACCCACTCACCCACCCACCCACTCACCCACCACCCACCCACCCACTCACCCACCCACCCACCCACCCACTCACCCACCCACCCACCCACTCACCCACCCACCCACCCACTCACTCACTCACCCACTCACCCACCCACTAACCCACTCACCCACCCACCCACTCACCCACTCACCCACCCACCCACTCACTCACCCGCCTGCCCACCCACCCACCCACTCACTCACTCACCCACCCACCCACTCACCCACTCACCCGCCCGCCCACCTGCCCACCCACCCAGCACGGTTGGCTACGTACGGTGAAAAAGAAGTTCCACACACACACCACACTTCCCGCCCCGCCAATAACAATTAAAGACGAGCTTTGTGGTAACCCCCGTGTCTGCGGCGGTGATCGCCTGTCTCTGTGTTGACGATGTCTCCATAGCAGCGATGGTGGCAGTGATGGCTTTGTGTACACGCGGCCCACGTGTGTACACGCTGTGTGTGTGTACACGCTGTGTGTGTACACGCTGCCCTGGTGTACACGCCGCGTGTGTACGGACGCGGCAGCTTGCGAGTATGAGAACCGTGCAGTTTATTCCGCGTCGCAGATTTGACGCAACACAAAAAACACAAAAGACACAAACCACGACGGCGACGACGCGGCGAGCGACACCTCGTGGTGTCCGCGGGACGCAAAACGCAAACCGGGCCGAGCACACAAAGCGCGGCATACGCCGCCTTGTGAGCGTCGTGTGTGTACACAAGCAGCATCGTGTGTGTGTGTACAGGCAGACGTGTGTGTGTGTGTACACAAGCAGCGTCGTGTGTGTGTGTGTACAGGCAGACTCGTGTGTGTGTGTGTGTACACAAGCAGCGTCGTGTGTGTGTGTGTACAGGCAGACTCGTGTGTGTGTGTGGCGCACACAAGGGGGCCGTAGTGTTATGCTGACCATTCAGTGTCTCTATACACACGCGCGCGCGTGCAGCCTTGTGTCAATGTACACAACCGTGTGTACACGTACAGCAGCATTGTGTGCTCTTGCAACCTTGTGTACACAAACACCGTGTACGCACACAGCGGTGTGTGTACACACGCGTACACACATCAATGTGTGTACGCGTGTGTACACACAACAATGTGTGTACACACACGTACACATTTGTGTAAGCAATAATTTGGGGGGAGGGGGGGGTGCCCGGCCGCCTTTGTCTCCCCAGTGGCGATGTTTACACATCGCACCAGGTACTCATTTGAGGCCGAGTCGACCTAGGGGAGGCCCCGGACCGGTCCAGATAATCGTCACTGGCGGTGTTGGCCGTGAGCGGGAATCGAACTCGGGTTGCCGGGTTTGTAGCGCAGCGTGGCGCTAACCACTACACCCACCGCTCCCCACACAGACACACAGAGACACACACACAACATACACATTGACACACAACACACACACAGTGACACACACACAGTGACACACACACAACATACACATTGACACACACAACACACACACAACACACACACAGTGACACACACACAGTGACACACACACAACATACACATTGACACACACAACACACAGTGACACACACACAACATACACATTGACACACACAACACACAGTGACACACACACAGTGACACACACACAACATACACATTGACACACACAACACACACACAACACACACACCAGTGACACACAACATACACAACACACAGTGACACACAGACAACACACACAACCCCGAAACCCCAACACCTCAACCCCCCAACCCCTAAACCCGGAAACCCTAAACTCATAACCCCTAAACCCATAACCCAGTGTTCTTCACTAATTTTCAGAGGGGGGCCAACTCAAACCGTACAACAGTCTTGTGCCAAGTCAATCCGTACGTGTACACAACAAGTTTGTACACACAATCTTGTTGTGCACACACACACACTACTGTGTGTGTGTACAATGTTTTGTTGTACACAAGATTGTACACACACACTATTGTGTGTGCAATGTTTTATACAATTGTGCACAATATTGCACGCACAATCACACTCCTGTTGCGTCCAGGCAACGGTGCGTACACAGGCTTGTGTACAGCCCAGCCTACATGTACACAACACTGTGTGGAACCCCTACGCGGTACACAAACCTTGCACACGACGACGCTGCGTGTACACACACATCGTTGTGCGCAAGGCGACGCGTACACAACCCGTGGGAGACAACCCACGGACACGATCCAGTGTTCACAGACACAAGCTGCAACCCTGTGTGTGTCTGTGGACACAAACACAGACACACACACTGTGTGTGTGTCTGTGTGTCTGTGTGTGTGTCTGTGGACACAAACACAGACTGTGTGTGTGTGTGTGTCTGTGGACACAAACACAGACTGTGTGTGTGTCTGTGGACACAAACACAGACACACACACTGTGTGTCTGTGTCTGTGGACACAAACACAGACTGTGTGTGTGTGTGTGTCTGTGGACACAAACACAGACTGTGTGTGTGTCTGTGGACACAAACACAGACACACACACTGTGTGTCTGTGTCTGTGGACACAAACACAGACTGTGTGTGTGTCTGTGGACACAAACACAGACACACACACTGTGTGTCTGTGTCTGTGGACACAAACACAGACTGTGTGTGTGTCTGTGGACACAAACACAGACTGTGTGTGTGTGTGTGTCTGTAGACACACACACACAGACACACTGTGTGTGTGTCTGTGTGTCTGTGTGTGTGTTTGTGGACACAAACACAGACTGTGTGTCTGTGTGTCTGTGGACACAAACACACACTGTGTGTGTGTCTGTGTGTGTGTTTGTGGACACAAACACAGACTGTGTGTCTGTGTGTCTGTGGACACAAACACACACTGTGTGTGTGTCTGTGTGTGTGTCTGTGGACACAAACACAGACTGTGTGTCTGTGTGTCTGTGGACACAAACACACACTGTGTGTGTGTCTGTGTGTGTGTTTGTGGACACAAACACAGACTGTGTGTCTGTGTGTCTGTGGACACAGACACACAGACACACACTGTGTGTGTGTCTGTGTGTGTGTCTGTGGACACAAACACAGACTGTGTGTCTGTGTGTGTCTGTGGACACAGACACACACTGTGTGTGTGTCTGTGTGTGTCTGTAGACACAAACACACACTGTGTGTGTGTCTGTGTGTCTGTGTGTGTGTCTGTGGACACAAACACAGACTGTGTGTCTGTGTGTCTGTGTGTGTGTCTGTGGACACAAACACACACTGTGTGTGTGTTTGTGTGTGTCTGTAGACACAGACACACACTGTGTGTGTGTCTGTGTGTCTGTGTGTGTGTCTGTGGACACAAACACAGACTGTGTGTGTGTCTGTGTGTGTCTGTAGAC
>WFAB01003594.1:0-14449 GCA_018977245.1 Lethenteron camtschaticum
ACACCTACCACACACCACTACCACACCACACAACTACACACACACTACACACACTACACACACACCACACTACACACACACTACACACACACACTACACACCACACACACACACACTACACACAAACACACACACACCACACACACACTACACACACACTACACACATATACCACATACCAAATACACACACACTACACACACACACACTACACACACTACACACACACACTACACACACACTACACACACTACACACCACACTACACAACACAAAACACACACACACACACACTACACACACACTACACACACACCACTACACACATACACACCACACTACACACACACTACACACACTACACACGCACACTACACACACACTACACACACACTACACACGCACACTACACACACACTACACACACACTACACACAGACTACACACACTACACACACACACACTACACACACACTACACACACTACACACCACACTACACACACACTACACACACACTACACCACACTACACACACACTACACACACACTACACACAGCTACACCACTACCACACACACTACACACACACTACACACACTACACACACACTACACACACACTACACACACACTACACACACTACACACACACTACACACACTACACCACACACACACTACACACCACACACCACACACACACTACACACACACACACACACTACACACACACACACACACACACACTACACACACTACACACACACCACACACACACTACACACACACACTACACACACTACACACACACACACTACACACCACACTACACACACACTACACACACACCACACACACACTACACACACACACTACACACACACTACACACACACTACACACATACACTACACACACAATACACACCGCACATGCACACTAAACACGTACAACACACGCACACTAATCACACAAGACGCACACCACACTCCACAACACGACAGATACACACCACACACACACCACATACACGCCCTACACACCCACTAGAGGCAGAAGGTCACGGGGCAGACCCAGCAGGTGCCACGGGTCGACTGACTGAGATGACCGAGACGACTGGCTGATGCACCACCTGTGCCCCCTACTGTGCCAACTTGCTGTGCTTTAGCCACCCGGCGCTCCGCTCGTTGTTGTGAGCGTCGCTCCTCCGCCCTCCGTTGTTGCTGGAGGGCGACTGCCTCCAACTGCCCAGTAGCGTCCTTCACGAGCCTCCTCCACAGAGGCCGATCTTGACACCGCTGGTACCAGTCATCGGCAAGTCCACTCAGCTCCACGTCCTCCTGTACCACATCACTCCATCTCTTCTCTAGCCCGTGTCACTCACACACTCACCCACACACTCACCCACTCACTCACCCACTCACCCACTCACCCATCACTCCATCTCTTCTCTAGCCCGTGTCACTCACACACTCACCCACACACTCACCCACTCACTCACCCACTCACCCACTCACCCATCACTCCATCTCTTCTCCAGCCCATGCCGCGCCCGTTTAGCCCCCTCGATCCGGCCGAACAAAAGCTGTTTAGGCATGCGGTGGCTGGACATGCGGGCTACATGACCCAGCCAACGCAGCCTTGCCTGCCGGAGGATCTCACCGATGGGACTTTGTCCAGATCTTTCAAGGATTTGTGAGCTCCTGGTTAAACCCAGGATGGATCGTAGGCAGGCCAGACTCAATGTTTCTAACCGGCGAAGTTGTTCCATTAGGAGGGTTCACGTTTCGTGACCACCACTCATCCTTGCAGAACCTCACGGCTCTCCGAACCTCTGAGCGAAGGCTGCGGTAAGCCTCCTCATTCTCTGACGTGGGATGCTGTAGCCGATGAGAGTGGGCCTGTCGCTTTTTCTCAGCCAGCCTGAACACCTCCTATGTCAGCCAGGGTCTCTGGGGAGGTCTGGACCGTGTACCCAAAGCAGCCATTGCAGCTGCAAGAGCCACAGTCCTAAACCTCGCCCATTTTCCCTCGACATCAGGAGGAGTGGAGGACGATGCCAACCCCAGCCGCAAGCGATGATAAAATTCTCACTTGCAACTTTCATCAGCTAACTGAGACCATGCCACTATGGGTTTGAATGGGTTCATGGATGTACACCCACCACCGGAGTGGAAGAATGGCAGGCGCATCTTACAGATGACTAGTCGATGGTCAGAGGGCAGATCAGCTCCACGGTAGGTCCTGGTGTCAAGGACATGGGCTCGCATCCGCTGGTCCATCACTACGTAGTCCGGCAGATGTTCTTGCTTGGACCCGGCCTGCATCCATGATGTTTTGTGGATGCGCCGATGCCAGAACAGCGTGTTGGTAATTACAAGCCCATGGGCTGCACAAAAATCTTGCAGCCTCCTACCGTTGTTATTGAGCTGATCTGGCCCATGCCTTCCAATCACTCCAGACCAGGTGCCAGCATCATGACCAACTCGGGCATTAAAGTCACCCAACAGGATGACTCTGTCCCGAGTGGCCACTTTAGCCAGCAACCTGTGACAGGAGGTCATAGAAGGCATCTGACTCATCGGCCTTGCCTGCATCCCTCCACGGATGTTCGTCTTCGGTGGGGGCATAAGTAACCACGACCACCACTCCTCGCCTCCGGTTGATGGGAAGGCGAGCCCAAAGTATCTTGGGGCTTACAGCTTCCCACACCTCACTGCCACGCTCCCTTCATTAATTTGTTCTGAAGAAGAGCCACTCCCTGTTGTTTGGCAGTCTCCTGCCCCGAGTAGAGGACTGTCCACCCCTCATGGTGGCAGGAGCCAGAGCTGGTCCACCGGACCTCCTGAATGCCACAGAGATCCAGGCGGTACCGGTCCAGCTCCCGACAGAGGAGTGGCAGCCTCTCCTCCGCAGTGAGCGTTCGAACATTTCACGCGGCCACACGTAGTGGCTTTTTGTTGTTTCTGGAGGAGCCCCGAGGGTAAAGATTCGATCTCCTGGCTCCGCCAAATTGGATTTGGCCAGGAGACATCATAGACGAATGTCCCCCCGGGGCCTCCGGCAAAATATTATTTTGATATTTTTTACGTGGTTTTGTGGGAATTTAAATCAAGGTGCAGGAGGTTACAAGCCCCTCGCACCCGTCCAGAGCCCACACACACACTACACACACACTACACACACACTACACACACACTACACACACACTACACACACACTACACACACACACACTACAGACACACACTACACACACACTACACACTACACACACACTACACACTACACACACACTACACACACACTACACACACACACTATACACACACACTACACACACACTACACACACTACACAAACTACACGCACTACACACACACTACACACACACTACACACAAACACTACACACACTACACACACACTACACACACACTACACACACACTACACACACACACTACACACACACTACACACACACACTACACACACACACTACACACACACTACACAAACACTACACACACACACTACACACACACTACACACACACACTACACACACACACTACACACACACTACACACACACTACACACACACAATACACACACACTACACACACACTACACACACACTACACACACACACTACACACATACTACACACACACTACACACACACTACACACACACACTATACACACACACTATACACACACACTACACACACACTACACACACACTACACACACACACTACACACATACTACACACACATTACACACACACTACACACACACACTATACACACACACTACACACACACACTACACACACACACACACTACACAGACACTACACACACACTACACACACACACACTACACACACACACTACACACACACTACACACACACTACACACGCACACTACACACACACTACACACACACACTACACACACACTACACACACACTACACACACACACACTACACACACACACTACACACACACTACACACACACTACACACACACACTACACACATACTACACACACATACTACACACACACACTACACACACACACTACACACACATACTACACACACACTACACACACACTACACACACACTACACACACACACTACACACACACTACACACACACACTACACACACACTACACACACATACTACACACACACTACACACACACTACACACACACTACACACACACACTACACACACACTACACACACACTACACACACACTACACACACACTACACACACATACCACACACACAAAACACGCACACTACACACACACTACTCACATACTACACACACACACTACACACACACACTACACACACACTACACACACACTACACACACACACTACACACATACTACACACACATACTACACACACACACTACACACACACACTACACACACATACTACACACACACTACACACACACTACACACACACACTACACACACACTACACACACACTACACACACACTACACACACACACTACACACACACTACACACACACACACTACACACACACTACACACACACAAAACACGCACACTACACACACACTACTCACATACTACACACACACTACACACACACTACACACACACACTACACACACACTACACACACACACTACACACACACTACACACACACTACACACACACACTACACACACACTACACACACACACACTACACACACACTACACACACACAAAACACGCACACTACACACACACTACTCACATACTACACACACACTACACACACACTATACACACACACTACACACACACCACACACACTACACACGCACTACTACACACACACCACACACACCACACACACCACACACACAACACACACACTACACTATACACTACTATACACTACTATACTACACACACTACACTACAAACTACACTACACACACTACACTACACACTACACACACACTACACTACTACAGTACACTATACACTACTACACTACACACACACTACATACACTACTAAACTACACACTACACACACTACACACACTACACACACACTACACACACACTACACACACTACACACACACACTACACACACTACACACACTACACACACACTACACTACACACACACACTGCACACACACACTACACACACTACACACACTACACACACACTACACACACACACTACACACACTACACTACACACACTACATACACTACACTACACACCACTACACACACTACACTACACACTACACTACACACTACACTACACACACTACACACACTACAAACTACACTACACTACTACAAACTACACTACAAACTACACTACACACTACTACACTATACACACTACACACTACACTACTACACTACACTACAAACTACACTACTACACACTACACTACACACTACACTACACACTACACTACACACTACACTACAAACTACACTACTACACACTACACTACACACTACACTACTACACTACACACTACACTACACAAACTACACTACACACTACACTACACGTACAGATCACGTATCCTTCACGACACTCACCGCTTGATGTTCGCTGCGACGAAGCAGGAATCAATCTCGAGGGGTGAGTTGGTTGGGGGGTGTTGGAGCGGTTTTATCACCGGTTTCAAATTTAGAAAGCGCGCTAACCACTGCGCCACCGCTCCCCTGCGCACGCACGCGCACGCACGCGGATTTATATTTATAGAGGGGGGAGCGAAGAGCGCGGGAGGGAACGCGTGGGTGGGTGACATGTGTATGTTCACACGGACGCACACAGTTACATATACACACAGACACACTCACACACAGTTACATACACAGTTACACACATACAGACAGACAGTTACATATACACAGTTACACACACACACAGTTACATACACACACAGTTACACACACACTCATACACAGTTACACAAACACACATACAGACACACAGTTACATACACAGTTACACACATACAGACAGACAGTTACATATACACAGTTACACACACACACAGTTACATACACACACAGTTACACACAGACACACACACACAGTTACACACACACAGTTACACACACACACAGTTACATACACAGTTACATATACACATACAGACACACACACAGTTACCCACACACACAGTTACACACACACATACAGACACACACACAGTTACACACACACACAGTTACATATACACATACAGACACACAGTTACACACACACAGTTACACACACACAGTTACACACACACATACACAGTTACACACACACATACACAGTTACACACACAGTTACACACACACACAGTTACATATACACATACAGACACACACACAGTTACACACACACACACATACACAGTTACATATACACATACAGACACACAGTTACACACACACAGTTACACACACACAGACACAGTTACATATACACACACACAGTTACACACACACAGTTACACACACACAGACACAGTTACATATACACATACAGACACACAGTCACACACACACAGTTACACACACACACATACAGTTACATATACACATACAGACACACACAGTTACACACACACTCATACACAGTTACACAAACACACATACAGACACACAGTTACATACACAGTTACACACATACAGACAGACAGTTACATATACACAGTTACACACACACACAGTTACATACACACACAGTTACACACAGACACACACACAGAAAACAGTTACATACACAGTTACACACACACACACAGTTACATATACACATACACACAGACACACAGTTACACACACACACAGTTACATATACACATACACACAGACACACTCACACACACAGTTACACACACACACAGTTACACACACACACACAGTTACATATACATACACACAGACACATACACACAGTTACACACACACACACAGTTACATATACACATACATACAGACACACAATTACACACATACACAGTTACACACACACTCATACACAGTTACATACACAGTTACACACACACTCATACAGTTACAAACACACAGTTACACACATACAGACACACAGTTACACAAACACACATACAGACACACAGTTACATACACAGTTACACACACACACACAGTTACATACACACACAGTTACACACAGACACACACACAGTTACACATACATACACACAGTTACACACACAGTTACACATACATACACACAGTTACACACACACACAGTTACACACACACAGTTACACTACATACAAGTTACATACACAGTTACACACACACAGTTACACACACACACACAGTTACACACACACAGTTACACACACACAGTTACATACACACACAGTTACACACACACACAGTTACACACACACACAGTTAAACACACACAGTTACACACACACACACAGTTACACACACACACAGTTACACACACACAGTTACACACACAGTTACATATACATACAGTTACACACACACACATACAGACACACAGTTACACACACAGTTACACACACACAGTTACACACACACACTGTTACATATACATACA
Organism: Lethenteron camtschaticum; assembly: GCA_018977245.1. Taxonomy (NCBI): domain Eukaryota; kingdom Metazoa; phylum Chordata; class Hyperoartia; order Petromyzontiformes; family Petromyzontidae; genus Lethenteron; species Lethenteron camtschaticum. Next base: position 7,630 of record WFAB01003594.1, read on the forward strand.
CACATACACACACACATACAACAACAACAACAACCGCCATTCGCCACTAAGTGGCGGTGACGTCACCACGACGCTTGTGCCAGGCCAAGTGCACCTTGAGGCCACGTGAAGTGTCGAACGCCCGCTGGCAGGAGGTCACGGGGCAGACCCAGCAGGTGCCACGGGTCGACTGACCGAGATGACTGAGATGTCCGGCTGATGCACCACCTGTGCCCCCTACTGTCCAACTTGCTGTGCTTTAGCCACCCGGCACTCCGCTCGTTGTTGTGAGCGTCGCTCCTCCGCCCTCCATTGTTGTTGGAGGGCGACTGCCTCCAACTGCCCAGTAGCCTCAATGTGCACCTAGCTTGGCACAGCCCAGTAGCGTCCTTCACGAGCCTCCTCCACTGAGGCCGATCTTGACACCGCTGGTACCAGTCATCGGCAAGTCCTCTCAGGTTGGGTGAGGGGGGTAAGTGCCAATTTCGATTGGCCATTCCCCTAATGGCGTTTGTTCGAGTTCAAGTTCATTGATTAGGTACAAGCCCTGTGAGCCATTCGGCTCTTGAATCGGGTGCAACCGCAACAAACAGAAAACAAAAACATGAACAAGAAAACATCTTAAAGTGACTATATGTGACTGAGTGCAAACAGAAAATCCAAGAAAAGACAGCAAAATATTGCAGATAAAAGCACCGTTACACACCAACGCTGTGTGTCAAAATCCCAGTGGGGTGCAAGTCAAACAACAACAACCACAAGACAACTTAGATTAAGGCCATCAGTCTAACTCTGTACTACAACAACACAAACAACAACAACCACAAGACAACTTAGATTAAGGCCATCAGTCTAGCTCTGTACTACAACACAAACAACAACAACAACCACAAGACAACTTAGATTAAGGCCATCAGTCTAACTCTGTACTACAACGACATAAACATGGCTAAACCAATACACTTTTCAAAAATCACCAAAATAAAGCCATAAAAGTCAAACAACAACAACCAACAACAACCACAAGACAACTTAGATTAAGGCCATCAGTCTAGCTCTGTACTACAACGACACAAACAACAACAACCACAAGACAACTTAGATTAAGACCATCAGTCTAGCTTTGTACTACAACAACACAAACGTGGCTAAACCTATACATTTTTCGAAATCACCAAAATAAAGCCATGAAAGCAATGAAACAGTGATCATAGGAACTGACGGAATTTTCACAATAAATGGCATAAACAACATGTACCACCAAACCCTGCAGCCATAGCTGGCTGCATGAGTCACTCCACAACAGTAGGAGCATCAATCGGAATGTAATGGGTTCCGGAGACACTTGTAGAGGTATCTTCTTTATTACAAAACTACACTCCAACAGTCCTGATACTCTGTTACAGCCTAGCGTACACAGCCTAGGTACACAGTCTAGGCACACAGCCTAGGTACACAGCCTAGGTACACAGCCTAGGTAGACAGCCTAGGTACACAGCCTAGGCACACATCCTAGGCACACAGCCTAGGCACACAGCCTAGGCACACAGCCTAGGCACACAGCCTAGGCACACAGCCTAGGCACACAGCCTAGGTACACAGCCTAGGTACACAGCTTAGATACACTGCTCTGGCTACGCTCTGGGGTCCTCCGGCTACAACTACCCTAGGGGAGGCTACCTGACCCGACCCAGCCAAGGTGCGGGTCTGGACTCTGGCTTCCTCGGAACTCGCCCTCACAAGGACGTAGAGCCGGGAGTCCCAGAGTCCCACCACTGGCCCTCACAGCGTCCCGGCCCTTACAAAGACAAGCGGGACCAGGGGGTCCAGGGTCCTAAGCTGGCTGGCGGGTCTTGGGTCTTGAGCTGCGACTGGCCCCGATCAGCCAGGGAGCTGCCCTTTTATACCTCGTCCCCAACGAGGGGTGGGGTATAAAGGTGTCAGTTTTTGTACCAGTTGAAAGGGTACAAACCTACTACTATATTTTGCCACTGGAAAAGGAGGTCTCATAGTGTAAATGCTTAACCCCGAGCTCTCAATACTCTGATGGTGGTGCTGTCTTTGAGTTGTACGCCTTTTGGCGTCATCTGGTCCAACACCAGTGGAGACTAGGCTCTAGGAAAAGGTGTCTCGGGTGTGGACCAATCAACTTCAAGGGCATGTGAGACTAGGCTCTAAGGAAAGCTGTCTCGGGTGTGGACCAATCAACTTCAAGGACCATGTGAGACTAGGCTCTAAGAAAAGCTGTCTCGGGTGTGGACCAATCAACTTCAAGGACATGTGAGACTAGGCTCTAGGAAAAGCTGTCTCTGGTGTGGACCAATCAACTTCAAGGACAGTGCATATAATTATTATCATCATCAGAGTTGTTTCTTTTTGTTTGCATTTTGACTGCTTGTGTTGCGGTTATTGCAAACATGATGCCTTGTTGTATAAAGGTGTCAGTTTTTGTACCAGTTGAAAGGGTAAAAACCTATTACTATATTTTGCCACTGGTAAAGGAGATGTCTCATAGTGTAAATGCTTCACCCCGAGCTCTCAATACTCTGATGGTGGTGCTGTCTTTGAGTTGTACGCCTTTTGGCGTCATCTGGTCCAACACCAATGGAGACTAGGCTCTAGGAAAAGCTGTCTCGGGTGTGGACCAATCAACTTCAAGGACAGTGCATATCATTATCATCATCAGAGTTGTTTCTTTTTGTTTGCATTTTGACTGCTTGTGTTGTGGTTATTGCAAACATGATGCCTTGTTGTATAAAGGTGTCAGTTTTTGTACCAGTTGAAAGGGTAAAAACCCATCACTATATTCTGCCACTGCTCAAGGAGATGCCTCATAGTGTAAATATTATCAGAGTTGTTTCTTTTTGTTTGCATTTTGACTGCTTGTGTTGTGGTTATTGCAAACATGATGCCTTGCATAAACGTGTCAGTTTTTGTACCAGTTAAAAAGGGTAAAAACCTATTACTATATGAGGGATGGGGCTGTGTGTGCCCCCAGATATCCCACAGAGTACACACAGCCCCCCTATTGGTGGCGCCAAGGGGCTTAACTGTCTGGGTTGCCTGGGATATCAGCCACCATGGCGGCCAAGTGGTGACTCTGGACGGGTTTGCGAGGGGTATCGTGACCCCTCAAACCTTCGACTCAACAGCGCCGCTAAACCCCCCGTGGAAAAATATCGAACTCAGATCGTGAGTCGGACAGGCGACTGCGACGACTCATGGCCCAAACCGCATTTGGCGGAGCCAGGAGACTCAATCTTTACCCTCCAGCAGCAGCAAAAAGCCACAGCGAGTGGCCACGTGGAATGTTGGAACGCTCACTGCGGAGGGGAGAGGCTGCCACTCCTCTGTCGGGAGCTGGACCGGTACCGTCTGGATCTCTGTGGCATTCAGGAGGTCCGGTGGACCGGCTCTGGCTCCTGCCACCATGAGGTGTGGACAGTCCTCTACTCGGGGCAGGAGACTGCCAAACAACAGGGAGTGGCTCTTCTTCTGAACAAAAGAATGAAGGGGGCGTGGCGGTGAGGTGTGGGAAGCTGTAAGCCCCAGGTTACTTTGGGCTCACCTTCCCATCAACCGGAGGCGAGGAGTGGTGGTCGTGGTTACTTATGCCCCGACGAACATCCGTGGAGGGATGCAGTTAAGGCCGATGAGTCAGATGCCTTCTATGACCTCCTGTCACAGGTGCTGGCTAAAGTGGCCCCTCGGGATAGAGTCATCCTGTTGGGTGACTTCAATGCCCGAGTTGGTCATGATGCTGGCACCTGGTCTGGAGTGATTGAAAGGCATGGGCCAGATCAGCTCAATAACAACGGTAGGAGGCTGCTAGACTTTTGTGCAGCCCATGGGCTTGTAATTACCAACACGCTGTTCCGATATCGGTGCTTCCACTCAGAATCGTGGATGCATGCCGGGTCCAAGCAAGAACATCTGCTGGACTACATAGTGACGGACCAGCGGATGCGAGCCCATGTCCTTGACACCAGTACCTTCCATGGAACTGATCTGCCCTCTGACCAATGACTTGTCATCTGTAAGATGCGCCTGCCATTCTTCCACTCCGGTGGTGGGTGTACACCCAGGACCCCATTCCAAGTCTCACTCCGAATCAGATCAGCGGCATTATCATTTCATTGGCTGTATAACACTGCTGTGTGGACGCTACCTAGTCTGTCATTCCACATGAAGCTTTATGTCTTCTCGGTCACAGTCATGCCCTCGCTCTTCTACGCTTGTGAAAGTGGCCCCCCTCTAATGGAACATCTTCACCGGTTAGACACATTTAGGCTGGCCTGCCTACGATCCATCCTGGGTTTAACCAGGCTGGATTGTGTGAGGATCTGGACAAAGTCCCATCAGTGAGCTCCTCCGGCAGGCAAGGCTGCGTTGGCTGGGTCATGTAGCCCGCATGACCAGCCACCGCATGCCTAAACAGCTTTTGTTCGGCCGGATCGAGGGGGCTAAACGGGCGCGGCACGGGCTAGATAAGAGATGGAGTGATGTGGTACAGGAGGACGTGGAGCTGAGTGAAAGTGGCCCCCCTCTAATGGAACATCTTCGCTGGCTAGAAACATTTAGGCTGGCCTGGGTATAACCAGCAGGCTGTATTGTGCGAGGAGCTCATAAATCCTTGAAAGATCTGGACAAAGTCCCATCAGTGAGCTCCTCCGGCAGGGAAGGCTGCGTTGGCTGGGTCATGTAGCCGGCATGCCCAGCCACCGCAAGCATAAGCAACTTCTGTTTGGCAGGATAGAGGGGGCTTAAAGGTCACGACACGAACTGCAGAAGAGATGCAGATGATAGGTGAGTGGGTGGGTGAGTGAGTGAGTGGGTGGGTCGCTGAGTGAGTGGGTGAGTGAGTGGGTGGGTGAGTGGGTGGGCGGGTGTGTGTGTGGCGGGCGTGTGGGTGGGTGGTGGGTGAGTGAGTGGGTGGGTGTGTGAGTGGGTGGGTGGGTGAGTGAGTGAGTCGGTGGGTGGGTGGGTGAGTGGATGGGTGGGTGGGTGAGTTGGTGTGTGAGTGGGTGGGTGGGTGAGTGAGTGAGTTAGTCGGTGGGTGGGTGAGTGGATGGGTGGGTGAGTGGATGGGTGGGTGAGTGGATGGGTGGGTGAGTGGATGGGTGGGTGGGTGAGTGGGTGTGTGAGTGGGTGGGTGTGTGAGTGGGTGAGTGGGTGTGTGAGTGGGTGGGTGTGTGAGTGGGTGAGTGTGTGAGTGGCTGGGTGTGTGAGTTGGTGAGTGGGTCGGTGAGTGGGTATGTGGGTGAGTGGGTGGGTGGATATTTTATCAGAATCACAATCAGGATGATTGGCTGAGTGGGTGGGTGTGTGAGTGGCTGAGTATATGTGTTTGTGTGTGTATACAACGTGTTTGTGTGTGTATGTGTGTATCAAATGGGTACCTCGTGGCGGTATGTCTGTGCATGTAACTAACTGTGTGTTTGTAGTTGGGAGCGGTGGGTGTAGTGGTTAGCGCTACGCTGCACTACGAACCCGGAGATCCAAGTTCGATTCCCGCTCACGGCCAACGCCAGTGATGATTATCTGAACCGGTCCCGGGCCTCCACTAGGTCGACTCAGCCTCAAATGAGTACCTGGTGCGGTGTGTAAACATTGTGTGTGCGTGTCTGTGTCGTGTGTGCGTGTGTGTGTGTCTGTGTGTGTGTGCGTGTGTGTGTGCCTCTGTGTGCGTGTGTCTGTGTGTCTGTGTGTGCGTGTGTCTGTGTGTGCGTGTGTCTCTGTGTGCGTGTGTCTGTGTGTGTGTGTGCGTGTGTTCTGTGTGTGTGTCTGTGTGTGTGTGCGTGTGTGTGTCTGTGTGTGGGGAGCGGTGGGTGTAGTGGTTAGCGCTATGCTGCGCTATGAATCTGGCGACACGAGTTCGATTCCCGCTCACGGCCAACGCCAGTGGACGATTATCTGAACCGGGCTCCCCAAGGGCTCTCCACCTAGGTCGGTACTCCAGCCTGGTGCTGGTGATCGCCGTAGTAAAACCATACTGACACGTGGGGAGAACCAAAGGCGGCCGGGGCGTAGTAGCAGGGGACTCCCATGTACTTAATATAACCATCTACAGAACGTGAAGGAAACAGTGGCAATCCCACATCTGCCAGAACGTGGAAGAACCAGTGGCCATCTACATCTGAACGAAGACACGTCAAGAACCAGTGGCATCTACATCTACGAGAAATTGAAAGAACCCAGTGGCATTCTACATCTACAGAACGTGAAGAATCAGTGGCATTCTAAGCCATCTACAGAAAAGTGAAGAACCAGTGGCATCTACATCTACAGAACGTCAAGAACCAGTGGCATCTACATCTACAGAACGTGAAGAACCAGTGGCATCTACATCTACAGAACGTGAAGAACCAGTGGCATATACATCTACAGAACGTGAAGAATCAGTGGCATCTACATCAGCAGAACGTGAATAACCAGTGGCATCTACATCTGCAGAACGTGAAGAACCAGTGGCATCTACATCTGCAGAACATGAAGAACCAGTGACATCTGCATCTACAGAACGTGAAGAACCAGTGGCATATACATCTACAGAACGTGAAGAACCAGTGGCATCTACATCTACAGAACGTCAAGAACCAGTGGCATCTACATCTACAGAACGTGAAGAACCAGTGGCATATACATCTACAGAACGTGAAGAATCAGTGGCATCTACATCAGCAGAACGTGAATAACCAGTGGCATCTACATCTGCAGAAATGAAGAACCAGTGGCATCTACATCTGCAGAACGTGAAGAACCAGTGGCATCTACATCTGCAGAACATGAAGAACCAGTGGCATCTGCATTTGTAGAACATGAGAACCAGTGGCATCTACAT
>WFAB01003595.1:0-5000 GCA_018977245.1 Lethenteron camtschaticum
TGAGTGAGTGGGTGAGTGAGGGTGAGTGAGTGGGTGAGGGTGGTGAATGTCCTCACCTTCATCTGTCTCTTTCTTCGAGTTTGCCTGGAGACACACACACAGACACACACACAGACACACACACAGACACACACACAGACACACACACAGACACACACACAGACACACACACAGACACACACACACACAGTGAGACACACACACAGACACACACACAGAACACACACACACAGTGAGACACACACACAGACACACACACAGACACACACACACACAGTGAGACACACACACAGACACACACACAGACACACACACACACACACAGTGAGACACACACACAGACACACACACAGACACACACACACACAGTGAGACACACACACAGTGAGACACACACACAGACACACACACACACAGTGAGACACACACACAGTGAGACACACACACAGACACACACACAACACACACACAGACACACACACACACAGTGAGACACACACACAGACACACACACAGACACACACACACACAGTGAGACACCACACACAGACACACACACAGACACACACACACACAGTGAGACACACACACAGACACACACACAGACACACACACACACAGTGAGACACACACACAGTGAGACACACACACAGACACACACACACACAGTGAGACACACACACAGTGAGACACACACACAGACACACACACACACAGTGAGACACACACACAGCCACACACACAGCCACACACACAGACACACACACACAGACACACACACAGACACACACACACAGACACACACACAGACACACACACAGACACACACACAGCCACACACACAGACACACACACAGACACACACACAGACACACACACACAGTGAGACACACACACAGACACACAGACACACACACAGACACACACAGCCACACACACAGACACACACACAGACACACACAGACACACACACAGACACACACACACAGTGAGACACACACACAGACACACACACACACACAGACACACACACAGACACACACACAGACACACACACACAGACACACACACACAGTGAGACACACACACAGACACATAGACACACACACACAGACACACAAACACAACAACAACAACAACAACCGCCATTCGCCACTAAGTGGCGGTGACGTCACCACGACGCTTGTGCCAGGCCAAGTGCACCTTGAGGCTACCATGTGAAGTGTCGAACGCCCGCTGGCAGGAGGTCACGGGGCAGACCCAGCAGGTGCCACGGGTCGACTGACCGAGATGACCGAGATGACTGGCTGATGCACCACCTGTGCCCCCTACTGTGCCAGCTTGCTGTGCTTTAGCCACCCGGCGCTCCGCTCGTTGTTGTGAGCGTCGCTCCTCCGCCCTCCGTTGTTGTTGGAGGGCGACTGCCTCCAACTGCCCAGTAGCGTCCTTCACGAGCCTCCTCCACTGAGGCCGATCTTGACACCGCTGGTACCAGTCATCGGCAAGTCCACTCAGCTCCACGTTCTCCTGTACCACATCACTCCATCTCTTCTCTAGCCCGTGCCGCGCCCGTTTAGCCCCCTCGATCCGGCCGAACAAAAGCTGTTTAGGCATGCGGTGGCTGGGCATGCGGGCTACATGACCCAGCCAACGCAGCCTTGCCTGCCGGAGGAGCTCACTGATGGGACTTTGCCCAGATCTTTCAAGGACTTGTGAGCTCCTCACACAATCCAGCCTGGTTAAACCCAGGATGGATCGTAGGCAGGCCAGCCTAAATGTTTCCAACCGGCGAAGATGCTCCACTAGGGGGGTCCACGTCTCGCAAGCGTAGAGAAGGGAGGGAATGACCGTGGCCGAGAAGACCCGAAGCTTCGTGCGGAGCGACAGACCAGGTAGCTTCCACACAGCGTTACGCAACCGATGAAAAGATATTGCCGCTCGACTGATTCGGAGTGAGACCTCTGCTGTTAAACTGGAGCCGGTCATAAGCACACTGCCCAGGTATGGGACACTCTCCACTTTCTCCACAACTCTCACACAGACACACACACAGACACACACACACACACAGACACACACACAGACACACACACACACACAGACACACACAGTCACACACAGACACACACACGCAGACACTCAGACACACACACAGACACACACACTCAGACACACACACACAGACACACACACTCAGACACACACACACACAGAGACACACATAGACACACACACACACAGAGACACACTCAGACACACAGACACACACACACACACAATCAACTTCAAGGACAGTGCATACATTATCAGAGTTATGTTTTTTGTTTGTATTATGACTGCAGGTATTGCGGTCTATGCAAACATGACTCCTTGTAAAAAAAGGTGTCAGTTTTGTTGCCAGATAGAAGGGTAAAAAAAGAATTAAAAAAAGAATCATATTTCGATGTAAAGCTTTTGTGACTGCAGGGATTCATCTTCTTGGTTCTTTCGGTAAAGTCACGTAGAAGGGAAATAATAAAATATAAAAAATAAAAATAATAAAATAATTCCCACGACGTTTCGGCCACAACGCAAGCAGCCGTCCTCAGGTGAAGAACAGGTCTGTCGGAAAGACAGCGTCTCATTCAGACGTCTCATTCAGACGCTGTCTCCCCGACAGACCTGTTCTTCACCTGAGGACGGCTGCTTGCGTTGTGGCCGAAACGTCGTGAGAATTATTTTATTATTTTTATTTTTATTATTTTATTATGTTTTATTTTTATGATTTTGTTACGTTTTATTTTTATGATTTTATATTATGTTTATTTTTATTATTTTATTATGTTTTATTTTTATTATTTTATCATGTTTTATTTTTATTATTTTATCATGTTTTATTTTTATTATTTTATGTTTTATTTTTATTATGTTTATTTTTTATTATTTTATTATGTTTTATTTTTATTGTTTATTATGTTTTATTTTTATTGTTTATTATTTTTATTATTTTATTATTTTATCATGTTTAATTTTTTTTATTTTGTTTTATTCGGATTTAATTTTCTTTGACTTTTATTATTTTATTACTTCCCTTCTACGTGACGACTTTACCGAAAGAACCAAGAAGATGAATCATATTTTTACTGGCAAATGAGGTTCCAATTGTGTATAAGCCGATGCATTGTCATGTCTCCCACCTCCACCACCTCCACCTCCTCCTCCACCTCCACGTCCACCACGTCCACCTCCTCCCCATCACAGAAGACCCCCGAATCTTCCATGGAGGAGTTGGAGCCCCCCACTCCGTCGGGGGGGGGGCCCCCTCTGCAGCTGCCGCAGGAGCAGCAGGAAGAGGAGGAGCCGCAGTGCATTGTGGGCAGCAGCAGCGGGCAGCAGGAGGGGGGGGACGAGGGGGGGGGCAGCAGCAAGCAGCCCGAGGGCAGCACGGAGCAGAGAGACACGAGGGGCAGCTGCCTGTGCCTGGTGGTGACAGGGGGGGGGTGGGTGGGTGGGTGAGTGGGGTGGGTGAGTGGGTGAGTGGGTGGGTGGGTGGGTGAGTGGGTGAGTGGGTGGGTGGGTGGTGAGTGGGTGAGTGGGTGAGTGGGTGAGTGGGTGAGTGGGTGGGTGGGTGAGTGGGTGAGTGGGTGGGTGGGTGGGTGAGTGGGTGAGTGGGTGAGTGGGTGGGTGAGTGGGTGAGTGGGTGGGTGGGTGGGTGAGTGGGTGGGGGGGTGAGTGAGTGGGTGAGTGGGTGGGTGGGTGGGTGAGTGGGTGAGTGGGTGAGTGGGTGGGTGGGTGAGTGGGTGGGTGGGTGGGTGGGTGAGTGGGTGGGGGGTGAGTGAGTGGGTGAGTGGGTGAGTGGGTGGGTGGGTGGGTGGGTGAGTGGGTGGGTGAGTGGGTGGGTGGGTGGGTGAGTGAGTGGGTGAGTTAGTGGGTGGGTGAGTGAGTGGGTGAGTGGGTGGGTGGGTGGGTGAGTGGGTGGGTGAGTGGGTGGGTGGGTGAGTGGGTGGGTGGGTGAGTGAGTGGGTGAGTGAGTGGGTGGGTGAGTGGGTGAGTGGGTGAGTGGGTGGGTGGGTGAGTGGGTGGGTGGGTGGGTGGGTGGGTGGGTGGGTGAGTGGGTGGGTGAGTGGGTGGGTGGGTGGGTGAGTGAGTGGGTGAGTTAGTGGGTGGGTGAGTGAGTGGGTGAGTGGGTGGGTGGGTGGGTGAGTGGGTGGGTGAGTGGGTGGGTGGGTGGGTGAGTGAGTGGGTGAGTGAGTGGGTGGGTGAGTGAGTGGGTGAGTGGGTGGGTGGGTGGGTGAGTGGGTGGGTGGGTGGGTGAGTGGGTGGGTGGGTGGGTGGGTGAGTGGGTGGGTGGGTGAGTGGGTGGGTGGGTGGGTGAGTGGGTGGGTGAGTGAGTGGGTGGGTGGGTGAGTGGGTGAGTGGGTGGGTGAGTGGGTGGGTGGGTGAGTGGGTGAGTGAGTGGGTGGGTGAGTGGGTGAGTGAGTGGGTGAGTGAGTGGGTGAGTGGGTGGGTGGGTGAGGGGGTGGGTGGGTGAGTGGGTGGGTGGGTGGGTGGTTGGGTGGGTGGGTGGGTGGTTGGGTGGGTGAGTGGGTGGGTGGTTGGGTGGGTGGTTGGGTGGGTGGGTGGGTGGTTGGGTGGGTGGGTGGGTGAGTGGGTGGGTGGGTGAGTGGGTGAGTGGGTGGGTGGGTGGGTGGGTGAGTGAGTGGGTGGGTGGGTGAGTGGGTGAGTGGGTGGGTGGGTGAGTGGGTGGGTGGGTGGGTGAGTGGGTGGGTGGGTGGGTGAGTGGTTGGGTGGGTGAGTGTGTGGGTGGGTGAGTGGTTGGGTGGGTGATTGGGGGGGGGGGTGAGTGGGTGAGTGGGGGGGGGGGGGTGAGGTGAGTGGGTGGGTGGGTGAGTGGGTAGGTGAGTGGGTGGGTGAGTGGGTGGGTGAGTGGGTGGGTGGGTGGCTGGGTGAGTGGATGGGAGCGTGAGTGAGTGAGTGGGTGAGTGGGTGAGTGAGTGAGTGGGTGAGTGAGTGAGTGGTGG
>WFAB01003595.1:12500-14441 GCA_018977245.1 Lethenteron camtschaticum
TCTTGTTCATGTTTTTGTTTTTATGTTCGTTGCGGTTGCACCCGATTCACAAGCCGAATGGCTCACAGGGCTCTCTACACCTAACACATGAAACTTGAACGCCCCAAGGGTCGTTCCAATTTAACTGCCTCCCAATGGGGCTTCATTCTGCCCCTGCCACGTTCCAGCGGCTTATGGACTTGATCTTGGCAGGTCTTCGGTGCGAATCGTACCTCATTCACCTGGGCGAAGTCGCTGCATTCAGGAGCATCTGCAGCGACCGCCATCTCTTGCAAACATCGGCGCGGTATTTGAACGCCCCAAGGGTCGTTCCAATTTAACCGCCTCCCAATGGGGCTTCATTCTGCCCCTGCTACGTTCCAGCGGCCTATGGACTTGATCTTGGCAGGTCTTCGGTGCGAATTGTACCTCATTCACCTGGATGAGATCACTGCATTCAGGAGCATCTGCAGCGACTGCCATCTCTAGCAAACATCGGCGCGGTATTTGAACGCCCCAAGGGTCGTTCCAATTTAACCGCCTCCCAATGGGGCTTCATTCTGCCCCTGCCACATTCCAGCGGCCTATGGACTTGATCTTGGCAGGTCTTCGGTGCGAATTGTACCTCATTCACCTGGATGAGATCACTGCATTCAGGAGCATCTGCAGCGACCGCCATCTCTAGCAAACATCGGCGCGGTATTTGAACGCCCGAAGGGTCGTTCCAATTTAACTGCCTCCCAATGGGGCTTCATTCTGCCCCTGCCAAATTCCAGCGGCCTATGGACTTGATCTTGGCAGGTCTTCGGTGCGAATTGTACCTCATTCACCTGGATGAGATCACTGCATTCAGGAGCATCTGCAGCGACTGCCATCTCTAGCAAACATCGGCGCGGTATTTGAACGCCCGAAGGGTCGTTCCAATTTAACTGCCTCCCAATGGGGCTTCATTCTGCCCCTGCCACATTCCAGCGGCTTATGGACTTGATCTTGGCAGGTCTTCGGTGCGAATTGTACCTCATTCACCTGGATGAGATCACTGCATTCAGGAGCATCTGCAGCGACCGCCATCTCTTGCAAACGTCGGCGCGGTACTTGGGCCACATCGTCAGCAAGTCCGGGACAGTTTTGTCCCCGTGTTCCCGTCGAATTACACCGCCGGTCAACACACTGTTTCTGGCATGAGGTGTTCCAATGGTTTTAAGGTAATTTTGTGGGGTGCTGATACCAAATGTGGCATGATACCCGTACCCGGCCGTATATGAGTGAGTGAGTGACTGAGTGACTGATGAGATGGTAGTGAGTGAGTGAGTGTGTTATGAGTGAGTGATGAGTGAGTGTATGATGAGTGAGTGAGTGTATGAGTGTGTGAGTGTATGAAGTGAGTGTATGAGTGAGTGAGTGAGGTGTATGAGTGAGTGAGTGTATGATATGTATGAGTGAGTGACTGAGTGAGTGTATGAGTGAAGTGTATGAGTGAGTGACTGGTATGAGTGAGTGAGTGACTGAGTGATAGTGATGGTGTGTGAGTGAGTGAGTGTATGAGTGAGTGTATGAGTGAGAGTGGAGTGTATGAATGTATGAGTGAGTGTATGAATGTATGAGTGAGTGACTGAGGTGAGTGAGTGTATATGAGTGAGTGTATGAGTGAGTGGTGTATGAGTGAGTGTGAGTGATGAGTGAGTGTAGGTGAGTGAGTGAGTGTATGAGTGAGTGAGTGTATGAGTGAGTGTGTATGAGTGAGGTATGAGTGAGTGAGTGTATGAGTTGAGTGAGTGTATGGATGTATGAGTGAGTGATAATGAGTGAGTGAGTGTAATGAGTGAGTGAGTGTATGAGTGAGTGAGTGTATGAGTGAGTGAGTGAGTGTATGAGTGAGTGAGGAGTGAGTGTATGAGTGAGTGAGGTGAGTGGAATGATGAGTGAGTGTAGGTGAGTGAGTGAGTGATGAGTGAGTGTATG
>WFAB01003596.1:0-14429 GCA_018977245.1 Lethenteron camtschaticum
GGAGAGATGCAGGGCAGGGCTTTCCTCCAGGCATGGTCCTTATGGCTCCTCAGGGTGTCCTGTTGGTGAAACCGGACCATGTAGGAGTAGAGCACCTTCCTCTTGACATTTGCGAAGGCCACCTCTGGTAGGTCCTCCAGCCGGCACAGGTTGTGATCCGCCTTCGCTTGTCGGCATTGGCGACGCAGTGGCACGACGGAGAGCTCCGGTGGAGGGGGACCGAGAGGGGCCTCGTCATCCCCAACGCCGATGGGGGCGTTCTCCCCGCTGCCGCTGAGAAGGCCCCCTTGGCTTCGGCCAGGATCCGGGCAGCCACCCGGAGCGATTGCAGCCCTGTCTTTGCGGCCATGTCTCCCTCTCCTCCCTCCCCTCTCCTCCCTCCCCTCCCTCTCCTCCCTCCCCTACCTCCCTCCCTCTCCTCCCTCCCCTCTCCTCCCTCTCCTCCCTCTCCTCCCTCCCCTCTCCTCCCTCTCCTCCCTCCCCTCTCCTCCCTCTCCTCCCTCCCTCTCCTCCCTCCCTCCCTCCCTCCCCTCCCCTCCCCTCCCTCTCCTCCCTCCCCTCCCTCTCCTCCCTCCCCTCCCTCCCCCCTCTCCTCCCTCCCCTCTCCTCCCTCTCCTCCCTCCCCTCTCCTCCCTCTCCTCCCTCCCCTCCCTCTCCTCTCTCTCCCCCCTCCCTCTCCTCCCTCCCCTCTCCCTCCCTCTCCTCCCTCTCCTCTCTCTCCCCCCTCCCTCTCCTCCCTCTCCTCTTTTTTTTTTACGATCAGTGGAAACAAGAAGATGCTCGGTGTATTCGGCACTTTGTTTCGTTCATCATTTCGTAATTTTTTTTTCTCCCTCCCCTCCATCCCCTTGTAACCTGTCCGTGCGCGTTTTTATTTATGTAATATTTCGAGGGACTCCTCTACTTAGGAACGAGTTAGGTCCCCAGACCTTGTTCTGCAGATGTAGATACCTCTGGTTCTTCACGTTCTGCAGATGTAGATGCCACCGCCACCACGACCATCTACTGCACAGGCTGCTGAACTTTCGAACTCTCTGTTCCAAACAGCTGCAACTGGACCACGTGGGACCACGGTTTTTGTTTCGTATCTCTGAAAGTTGCTAAGTCGGAATGTTCGTAAGTAGAAGAGTCCCTGTGTCTGTGTGTGTCTGTGTGTGTCTGTGTGTACGCACACGTACATCATGATGTGTGTGTGTACACACACACAGACGCGTACATCATGATGTGTGTGTACCTGAGGTGTGGACTCGAGTCATGTGACTTGGACTCGAGTCAGACTCGAGTCATGAATTTGATGACTTCAGACTCGACTTGGACTTGCATAACAATGACTTTGTCCCACCTCTGAGGTGTGGACTCGAGTCATGTGACTTGGACTCGAGTCAGACTCGAGTCATGAATTTGATGACTTCAGACTCGACTTGGACTTGCATAACAATGACTTTGTCCCACCTCTGGTGTGTACACACACACACGCGTACATCATGATGAGTGTGAGTGTGTGTTCACACGCGTACACACACACGTACACACGTACATCATGATGAGTGTGAGTGTGTACACACACACACACGCGTACATCATGATGAGTGTATGTACACACACACACACGCGTACGTCATGATGAGTGTGAGTGTGTGTACACACACAGACACGCGTACACACACACGCGTACACACACACACACGCGTACGTCATGATGAGTGTTTACACACGCGTACACACACACACACGCGTACACACACACACGCGTACATCATGATGAGTGTGTGTGTGTACACACGCGTACACACACACACACGCGTACGTCATGATGAGTGTCTACACACGCGTACACACACACACACGCGTACACACACACACACGCGTACATCATGATGAGTGTCTACACACGCGTACACACACACACACACGCGTACACACACACACGCGTACGTCATGATGAGTGTCTACACACGCGTACACACACACACACGCGTACACACACACACACGCGTACATCATGATGAGTGTCTACACACGCGTACACACACACACACGCGTACACACACACACACACACGCGTACATCATGATGAGTGTCTACACACGCGTACACACACACACACACGCGTACACACACACGCGTACATCATGATGAGTGTCTACACACGCGTACACACACACGCGTACACACACACACACACGCGTACATCATGACGAGTGTCTACACACGCGTACACACACACACACGCGTACACACACACACACACGCGTACATCATGATGAGTGTCTACACACGCGTACACACACACACACGCGTACACACACACACACGCGTACATCATGATGAGTGTCTACACACGCGTACACACACACACACGCGTACACACACACACACACGCGTACATCATGATGAGTGTCTACACACGCGTACACACACACACAGACACGTACACACACACACACGCGTACACACACACACACACGCGTACATCATGGTGAGTGCAAGTCTTAGAAAATTGATCGAAATCGTTGTTTTAATATATCTGTACTGTATGCAAAGTTCATATAAAATGGAAAACAATCTTTGACTTCTGGAGAATGTTATTGCATGCGTGCACACACACACGCACACAAGATAAAGGTCCCCCGTGTAGCCTGTAACAGGCTGATGGGGCAAGTGCTGTTGGCGAGCAGCAGCACCTGTGAAGGCTACCGGACCGCCTTTGTCTCCCCTCCAATGGCGATGTTCACAGCACCAGGTAACTAATTTGAGGCCGAGTCGACCTAGGGGAGGCCCAGGACCGGTTCAGATATAATCGTCAGCGGGTTAGCCGGGTTCGGAGCGTTAACCGCTGCACCACCGCTCCTCACCTCAACTTCGCCCGACTCGGCGGCGGTGACGTCACCGCGGCACCCGTGCCAGGCTAGGTGCAGGTGGAGGTCACGGGACAGACCCAGCAGGTGCCATGGGCTGACTGCTGTGCCAGGCTAGGTGCAGGAGGAGGTCACGGGACAGACCCAGCAGGTGCCGTGGGCTGACTGCTGTGCCAGGCTAGGTGCAGGAGGAGGTCACGGGACAGACCCTGCAGGTGCCATGGGTTGACTGCTGTGCCAGGCTAGGTGCAGGTCACGGGACAGACCCAGCAGATACCATGGGTTGACTGCTGTGCCAGGCTAGGTGCAGGAGGAGGTCACGGGAAAGACCCAGCAGGTGCCATGGGTTGACTGCTGTGCCAGGCTAGGTGCAGGAGGAGGTCACGGGACAGACCCTGCAGGTGCCATGGGTTGACTGCTGTGCCAGGCTAGGTGCAGGAGGAGGTCACGGAACAGACCCAGCAGGTGCCATGGGTTGACTGCTGTGCCAGGCTAGGTACAGGAGGAGGTGGTCACGGGACAGACCCAGCAGGTGCCATGGGTTGACTGCTGTGCCAGGCTAGGTGCAGGAGGAGGTCACGGAACAGACCCAGCAGGTGCCGTGGGTTGACTGCTGTGCCAGGCTAGGTGCAGGAGGAGATCACGGGACAGACCCTGCAGGTGCCATGGGTTGACTGCTGTGCCAGGCAAGGTGCAGGTGGAGGTCACGGGACAGACCCAGCAGGTGCCGTGGGTTGACTGCTGTGCCAGGCTAGGTGCAGGAGGAGATCACGGGACAGACCCAGCAGGTGCCATGGGTTGACTGCTGTGTCAGGCTAGGTGCAGGAGGTCACGGGACAGACCCAGCAGGTGCCGTGGGTTGACTGCTGTGCCAGGCTAGGTGCAGGTGGAGGTCACGGGACAGACCCAGCAGGTGCCATGGGTTGACTGCTGTGCCAGGCTAGGTGCAGGAGGAGGTCACGGAACAGACCCAGCAGGTGCCATGGGTTGACTGCTGTGCCAGGCTAGGTGCAGGAGGTCACGGGACAGACCCAGCAGGTGCCATGGGCTGACTGCTGTGCCAGGCTAGGTGCAGGAGGAGGTGGTCACGGGACAGACCCAGGTGGTGCCGTGGGTTGACTGCTGTGCCAGGCTAGGTGCAGGAGGTCACGGGACAGACCCAGCAGGTGCCATGGGTTGACCGACAGTTGAGTGGCTGATGCACCACCTGTGCCCCCTACTGTGCCAACTTGCTGTGTTTTAGTCGCCCGGCGCTCCGCTCGTTATTGGGAGCGTCGCTCCTCCACCCTCCGTTGTTGCTGGAGGACGACTGCCTCCAACTGCCCAGTAGCCTCAAGGTGCACCTAGCCTGGCACTGCCCAGTAGCAGCGTCCTTCACGAGCCTCTTCTGCAGAGGCCGATCTTGACACCGCTGGTACCGGTCATCGGCAAGTCCACTCAGCTCCACGTCCTCCTGTACCACGTCACTCCATCTCTGCTCTAGCCCGTGTATACAGCAGCAGGCGTCGTCAGGGTCGGGATCGAACCCACGACCTCCTGTGTACCAGGCGAGGTAGTCAACATCTCCTAGCCGATGATGATGATGATGAGAGAGAGACACACAGACTGTAGACCAGGCGAGGTAGTCAACATCTCCTAGCCACCGTGATGATGATGATGATGAGAGAGACGCAGACTCCACATCTACAGAAGCAGCAGCAGCAGGGTCGGGATCGAACCCACGACCTCCTGTGTACCAGGCGAGGTAGTCAACATCTCATAGCCACAGTGGTGATGATGATGAGAGAGAGACACAGACTGTAGACCAGGCGAGGTAGTCAACATCTCCCAGCCACCGTGATAATGAAGATGATGAGAGAGACACACAAACTTCAAAAATACAGCAGCAGCAGGCATCGTCAGGGTCGGGATCGAACCCACGACCTCCTGTGTACCAGGCGAGGTAGTCAACATCTCATAGCCACCGTGATGATGATGATGAGAGAGACACAGACTCCACATCTACAGCAGCAGCAGCAGCAGCAATGAACCACGCGCCACTCCGACATTTGATGAATCGAGTTTTTAATTTCCACGCTCGTCACAAAGAATGAAGACGGCCACGTTGATGCACGAAACTCGGTCGCGCGCAATCGAGTTGCTCGTCGGTTGCTCGTCGGTTGCACGCAATTTGCTCGCTCGCAACCCGCCCGCAACCCGCCCGCAACTCACTCCGCGCGGACGAACGGACGGACATGCTCGAGGTTGCACGCAACTCGTGTCGCCCTGCAACGCATGTCGCACGCAACTCGGGTTGCGCGCGCGGGCAACGGATTTCGTTAGCGAGCAACTCGCGTGAGCCGGTTGCGCGAGTTGCGCGAGTTGCACGAGTTGCGCGAGTTGCGCGAGTTGCACGAGTTGCACGAGTTGCACGAGTTGCGTGGCGCACAGCGGCAACACGAGGAGGCGCGTGTGGGTTGAGTGCAACCTCATAGAGGGCGGCACGGATAGATGCAATCGCACTGACAGGTACACACATACAGGTATACACACACACACAGGTACACACAGGTACACACACACACAGGTACACACACAGGTACACACTCACAGGTACACACACACACACAGGTACACTCACATACAGGTACACACACATACAGGTACATACACACACAGGTACACACATACAGGTACATACACACAGACACACAGATACACACACGTACAGGTACACACACACACAGGTACACACACACAGGTACACACACACAGACACACAGATACACACACGTACAGGTACACACACACACACAGGTACACACACACACAGGTACACACACACAGGTACACACATACAGGTACACACACACAGACAGGTAGACACACAGACACACAGGTACACAGGTACACACACAGGTAGGTACACACACAGGTACACACACACACAGGTATACACACAGGTACACACACACACAGGTACACACACAGGTACACACAGACACAGGTACACACACACACACAGGTACACACACACACAGGTACACTCACACACACAGACAGGTACACACACAGATATACACACACAGGTACACACACACACAGGTACACAGACACACACACACAGATACACACACACACAGACACACACACAGGTACACACACACAGGTACACACACACACAGACAGATACACACATACAGACACAGATACACACACAGGTACAGGTACACACAAACACAGATACACACACACACAGGTACACAGACAAACACACAGATACACAGATACACACACAGGTACACACACACACATGTACACACACACACACAGATACACACACACACAAAGACAATGATCCCCTGTGTAGCCTCAACAGACTGTCGGGGCAAGTGCTGTTAGCGAGCACCTATGAAGGCCGGCACGGCACACGAGGGGGTGGGTGGCCAGCACCACGCCCGGCCGCCTTTGTCTCCCCAGTGGCGATGTTTACTACACACAGCACCAGGTACTCATTTGAGGTGGGAATCGAACCCAGGTCGCCGGGTTCGTAGCACAGCGTCGCGCTAACCGCTGCGCCACCACTCCCCACCACCACCAACCCACAGGGATACATAGAGACACACAGAGACCCATAGAGATTCATAGAGATAAATAGAGATCCAGAGACACATACAGATCCATAGAGACACACAGAGACCCATAGAGATTCATAGAGACCCGTAGAGATCCGTAGAGACCCAGAGACACAGAGACACATAGAGACCCATAGAGATTCATAGAGACCCGTAGAGACCCGTAGAGACCCATAGAGACACAGAGACACATAGAGACCCATAGAGATCCATAGAGACCCGTAGAGACCCGTAGAGACCCATAGAGACACAGAGACACATAGAGATACATAGAGACCCATAGAGATACATAGAGTCACAGAAATACATAGAGACACATAAAGACCCACAGAGACACATAGAGATCCACAGAGACCCATCGAGGCTCATCGAGACCCATAGAGATACATAGAGACCCATAGAGACACACAGAGACACACAGAGATGCATAGAGACCCATAGAGACCCATAGAGATACATAGAGACCCATAGAGATACATAGAGACCCATAGAGACACATAGAGACACATAGAAATCAGTATATCTATAGAGACCCATAGAGACCCACAGAGACACAGAGATCCATAGAGACACATAGAGACACACAGAGACACACAGAGACACACAGAGATCCATAGAGATCCATAGAGACACATAGAGATACATAGAGATCAATATATCCATAGAGCCCCATAGAGACCCACAGATACACACAGATATCCATAGAGACACAGAGATCCATAGAGATTCATAGAGACACACATAGATCCATAGACACACAGAGACACATAGAAATCAGTATATCTATAGAGACCCATAGAGATACATAGAGACCCATAGAGATCCAGAGACCCACACAGAGATCCACAAAGACCCACAGAGATCCATAGAGACACACAGAGATCAACAGAGACACAGAGACACACAGAGACCCACAGAGACACACAGACACACATAGAGACACATAGAAATCAGTATATCTATAGAGACCCATAGACTAGACTAAAATTAGACAATTATTTTTTATCTGACCAGGTAAGGCCTCACTGTGTCACGTGGCTCTTTGTCAGAAGCGGACTGGACCATCGCAAATGATCGCAGCTGATACCATCACCATCATCACCATCATCATCAATCATCATCATCAATCATCATCATCACGTGATACCATCATCACCATCAATCATCATCATCATCACCATCAATCATCATCATCACGTGATACCATCATCATCACGTGCAAATGTGTAGCAGCAGTAGCCCAACAATCTGAACGCGTGGCGATGTCGATTCTAAATGTGGAGGGGGAAACCGGAGGAGTGAGTGAGTGGCTGAGCAAGCGAGTGGCTGAGTGAGTGAGTGGCTGAGCGAGTGAGTGGCAGAGTGACTGAGTGAGTGAGTGACTGAGTGAGTGAGTGGCTGAGTGAGTGAGTGACTGAGTGAGTGAGTGGCTGAGCAAGCGAGTGGCTGAGTGAGTGAGTGGCTGAGTGAGTGAGTGGCTGAGTGAGTGGCTGAGCGAGTGAGTGGCAGAGTGACTGAGTGAGTGAGTGACTGAGTGAGTGAGTGGCTGAGTGAGTGAGTGAGTGGCTGAGTGAGTGAGTGGCTGAGCAAGCGAGTGGCTGAGTGAGTGAGTGGCTGAGTGAGTGAGTGGCTGAGTGAGTGGCTGAGCGAGTGAGTGGCAGAGTGACTGAGTGAGTGAGTGACTGAGTGAGTGAGTGGCTGAGTGAGTGAGTGAGTGACTGAGTGAGTGAGTGGCTGAGTGAGTGAGTGAGTGGCTGAGTGAGTGAGTGGCTGAGCAAGCGAGTGGCTGAGTGAGTGAGTGGCTGAGTGAGTGAGTGGCTGAGTGAGTGGCTGAGCGAGTGAGTGGCAGAGTGACTGAGTGAGTGAGTGACTGAGTGAGTGAGTGGCTGAGTGAGTGAGTGAGTGACTGAGTGAGTGAGTGGCTGAGCAAGCGAGTGGCTGAGTGAGTGAGTGGCTGAGTGAGTGAGTGGCTGAGTGAGTGGCTGAGCGAGTGAGTGGCAGAGTGACTGAGTGAGTGAGTGACTGAGTGAGTGAGTGGCTGAGTGAGTGAGTGAGTGGCTGAGTGAGTGAGTGGCTGAGCAAGCGAGTGGCTGAGTGAGTGAGTGGCTGAGTGAGTGAGTGGCTGAGTGAGTGGCTGAGCGAGTGAGTGGCAGAGTGACTGAGTGAGTGAGTGACTGAGTGAGTGAGTGGCTGAGTGAGTGAGTGAGTGACTGAGTGAGTGAGTGGCTGAGTGAGTGAGTGAGTGGCTGAGTGAGTGAGTGGCTGAGCAAGCGAGTGGCTGAGTGAGTGAGTGGCTGAGTGAGTGAGTGGCTGAGTGAGTGGCTGAGCGAGTGAGTGGCAGAGTGACTGAGTGAGTGAGTGACTGAGTGAGTGAGTGGCTGAGTGAGTGAGTGAGTGACTGAGTGAGTGAGTGGCTGAGCAAGCGAGTGGCTGAGTGAGTGAGTGGCTGAGTGAGTGAGTGGCTGAGTGAGTGGCTGAGCGAGTGAGTGGCAGAGTGACTGAGTGAGTGAGTGACTGAGTGAGTGAGTGGCTGAGTGAGTGAGTGAGTGGCTGAGTGAGTGAGTGGCTGAGCAAGCGAGTGGCTGAGTGAGTGAGTGGCTGAGTGAGTGAGTGGCTGAGTGAGTGGCTGAGCGAGTGAGTGGCAGAGTGACTGAGTGAGTGAGTGACTGAGTGAGTGAGTGGCTGAGTGAGTGAGTGAGTGACTGAGTGAGTGAGTGGCTGAGCAAGCGAGTGGCTGAGTGAGTGAGTGGCTGAGTGAGTGAGTGGCTGAGTGAGTGGCTGAGCGAGTGAGTGGCAGAGTGACTGAGTGAGTGAGTGACTGAGTGAGTGAGTGGCTGAGTGAGTGAGTGAGTGGCTGAGTGAGTGAGTGGCTGAGCAAGCGAGTGGCTGAGTGAGTGAGTGGCTGAGTGAGTGAGTGGCTGAGTGAGTGGCTGAGCGAGTGAGTGGCAGAGTGACTGAGTGAGTGAGTGACTGAGTGAGTGAGTGGCTGAGTGAGTGAGTGAGTGGCTGAGTGAGTGAGTGGCTGAGCAAGCGAGTGGCTGAGTGAGTGAGTGGCTGAGTGAGTGAGTGGCTGAGTGAGTGGCTGAGCGAGTGAGTGGCAGAGTGACTGAGTGAGTGAGTGACTGAGTGAGTGAGTGGCTGAGTGAGTGAGTGAGTGACTGAGTGAGTGAGTGGCTGAGCAAGCGAGTGGCTGAGTGAGTGAGTGGCTGAGTGAGTGAGTGGCTGAGTGAGTGGCTGAGCGAGTGAGTGGCAGAGTGACTGAGTGAGTGAGTGACTGAGTGAGTGAGTGGCTGAGTGAGTGAGTGAGTGGCTGAGTGAGTGAGTGGCTGAGCAAGCGAGTGGCTGAGTGAGTGAGTGGCTGAGTGAGTGAGTGGCTGAGTGAGTGGCTGAGCGAGTGAGTGGCAGAGTGACTGAGTGAGTGAGTGACTGAGTGAGTGAGTGGCTGAGTGAGTGAGTGAGTGACTGAGTGAGTGAGTGGCTGAGCAAGCGAGTGGCTGAGTGAGTGAGTGGCTGAGTGAGTGAGTGGCTGAGTGAGTGGCTGAGCGAGTGAGTGGCAGAGTGACTGAGTGAGTGAGTGACTGAGTGAGTGAGTGGCTGAGTGAGTGAGTGAGTGGCTGAGTGAGTGAGTGGCTGAGCAAGCGAGTGGCTGAGTGAGTGAGTGGCTGAGTGAGTGAGTGGCTGAGTGAGTGGCTGAGCGAGTGAGTGCAGAGTGACTGAGTGAGTGAGTGACTGAGTGAGTGAGTGGCTGAGTGAGTGAGTGAGTGACTGAGTGAGTGAGTGGCTGAGCAAGCGAGTGGCTGAGTGAGTGAGTGGCTGAGTGAGTGAGTGGCTGAGTGAGTGGCTGAGCGAGTGAGTGGCAGAGTGACTGAGTGAGTGAGTGACTGAGTGAGTGAGTGGCTGAGTGAGTGAGTGAGTGGCTGAGTGAGTGAGTGGCTGAGCAAGCGAGTGGCTGAGTGAGTGAGTGGCTGAGTGAGTGAGTGGCTGAGTGAGTGGCTGAGCGAGTGAGTGGCAGAGTGACTGAGTGAGTGAGTGACTGAGTGAGTGAGTGGCTGAGTGAGTGAGTGAGTGACTGAGTGAGTGAGTGGCTGAGCAAGCGAGTGGCTGAGTGAGTGAGTGGCTGAGTGAGTGAGTGGCTGAGTGAGTGGCTGAGCGAGTGAGTGGCAGAGTGACTGAGTGAGTGAGTGACTGAGTGAGTGAGTGGCTGAGTGAGTGAGTGAGTGGCTGAGTGAGTGAGTGGCTGAGCAAGCGAGTGGCTGAGTGAGTGAGTGGCTGAGTGAGTGAGTGGCTGAGTGAGTGGCTGAGCGAGTGAGTGGCAGAGTGACTGAGTGAGTGAGTGACTGAGTGAGTGAGTGAGTGGCTGAGTGAGTGAGTGACTGAGTGAGTGAGTGGCTGAGTGAGTGAGTGGCTGAGTGAGTGGCTGAGTGAGTGAGTGGCTGAGTGAGTGGCTAAGTGAGTGGCTGAGTGAGTGAGTGAGTGGCTGAGTGAGTGGCTGAGTGAGTGGCTGAGCGAGCGAGTGGCTGAGTGAGTGGATGAGTGAGTGAGTGAGTGAGTGGCTGAGCGAGTGGCTGAGTGAGTAGATGAGTGAGTGGCTGAGTGAGTGAGTGAGTGGCTGAGTGAGTGGCTGAGTGAGTGAGTGAGTGGCTGAGTGAGTGGGCTGAGCGAGCGAGTGGCTGAGTGAGTGGATGAGTGAGTGGCTGAGCGAGTGAGTGAGTGGCTGAGTTAGTGAATGGCTAAGCGAGTGGCTGAGTGAGTGGCTGAGCGAGTGAGTGGCTGAGCAAGCGAGTGGCTGAGTGAGTGAGTGGCTGAGTGAGTGAGTGGCTGAGTGAGTGGCTGAGCGAGTGAGTGGCAGAGTGACTGAGTGAGTGAGTGACTGAGTGAGTGAGTGGCTGAGTGAGTGAGTGACTGAGTGAGTGAGTGGCTGAGTGAGTGAGTGGCTGAGTGAGTGGCTGAGTGAGTGAGTGGCTGAGTGAGTGGCTAAGTGAGTGGCTGAGTGAGTGAGTGGCTGAGTGAGTGGCTGAGTGGAGTGGCTGAGCGAGCGAGTGGCTGAGTGAGTGGATGAGTGAGTGAGTGAGTGAGTGGCTGAGCGAGTGGCTGAGTGAGTGGATGAGTGAGTGGCTGAGTGAGTGGATGAGTGAGTGGCTGAGCGAGTGAGTGAGTGAGTGGCTGAGTTAGTGAATGGCTAAGCTAGTGGCTGAGTGAGTGGCTGAGCGAGTGAGTGGCTGAGCGAGTGAGTGGCTGAGTGAGTGAGTGGCTGAGTGAGTGGCTGAGTGAGTGGCTGAGTGAGTGGCTGAGCGAGCGAGTGGCTGAGTGAGTGAGTGGCTGAGTGAGTGGCTGAGTGAGCGAGCGAGTGGCTGAGTGAGTGAGCGAGCGGCTGAGTGAGTGGCTGAGTGAGTGAGTGAGTGGCTGAGTGAGTGGATGAGTGAGTGGCTGAGTGAGTGAGTGAGTGGCTGAGTGGCTGAGTGAGTGAGTGGCTGAGTGAGTGGCTGAGTGAGTGGCTGAGCGAGCGAGTGGCTGAGTGAGTGGATGAGTGAGTGGCTGAGTGGCTGAGTGAGTGGCTGAGTGGCTGAGTGAGTGAGTGGCTGGAGTGAGTGAGTGGCTGAGTGAGTGGCTGAGTGAGTGGCTGAGTGAGTGGCTGAGTGGCTGAGTGAGTGAGTGGCTGAGCGAGTGAGTGGCTGAGTGAGTGGCTGAGTGAGTGGCTGAGTGAGTGAGTGAGTGGCTGAGTGGCTGAGTGAGTGGCTGAGTGGCTGAGTGAGTGGCTGAGTGAGTGAGTGGCTGAGTGAGTGAGTGGCTGAGTGAGTGGCTGAGTGAGTGGCTGAGTGAGTGGCTGAGTGAAAGAGAGTGGCTGAGTGGCTGAGTGAGCGAGTGAGTGGCTGAGCGAGTGGCTGAGTGAAAGAGAGTGGCTGAGTGAGTGGCTGAGTGAGTGAGTGGCTGAGTGAGTGGCTGAGTGAGTGAGTGAGTGACAGAGTGAGTGAGTGAGTGGCTGAACGAGTGGCTGAGTGAGTGAGTGAGTGGCTGAGTGAGAGAGTGAGTGGCTGAGCGAGCGAGCGAGTGGCCGAGCGGTGGACTCAATAGGTGGACTTGTCGAGGGGGTGGAGGTTGAACTCGGAGGTGTCGAGGGTTTGTCGCAGGTACCCGGCGGTGCCCAGCAGCAGGCGGCCCGACACCTGCAGCAGGTGGGCGACCACACGCAGCAGCTCCCTGCAGCAGTAGCAGCAGTAGCAGCAGTAGTAGCAGTAGTAGCAGTAGTAGCAGTAGTAGCAGCAGCAGCAGTAGCAGCAGCAGCAGTAGTAGCGGCAGCAGCAGCAGCAGTAGCAGCAGCAGTAGCAGCAGTAGCAGCAGTAGTAGCAGTAGTAGCAGTAGCAGCAGTAGCAGCAGCAGCAGCAGCAGTAGCGGCAGCAGCAGCAGCAGCAGTAGCAGCAGCAGCAGTAGCGGCAGCAGCAGCGGCAGCAGCAGCAGCAGCAACAGCAGCAGCAGCAACAGCAGCAGCAGCGGCAGCAGCAGCAGTAGCGGCAGCAGCAGCAGTAGCGGCAGCAGCAGCGGCAGCAGTAGCAGTAGCAGCAGCAGCAGCAGTAGCGGCAGCAGCAGCAGTAGCGGCAGCAGCAGCGGCAGCAGCAGCAGCAGCAACAGCAGCAGCAGTAGCAGCAGCAGCAGCAGGAGACACGGAGCGGTTTTACCGAATGACCTCACTCACTCTCTCACACACACGGACACTCAGCGGATCACGCGGAGAACTGCTGACTCGCTCACTCACTCCTCCGATCACTCGCTCGCTCACCTGATCACTCGCTCACTCACTCCTCCGATCACTCGCTCGCTCACTCGCTCACTCACTCACTCCTTTGATCATTCGCTCGCTCACTCACCTGATCACTCGCTCGCTCACCTGATCACTCGCTCACTCACTCACTCATCCGATCACTTGCTCGCTCCGATCACTCGCTCACTTACTTCGATCACTCGCTCACTTACTTCGATCACTCGCTCACTCGCTCACTCGCCCGCTCACCCGCCCGCTCACCCACCCGCTCACCCACCCGCTCACCCGCTCGCTCACCCGCCCGCTCACCCGCCCACCCACTCACTCACCCACCCGCTCACCAGCCCGCCCACTCACGTGATGATGCGCTTGGCTCCCAGGCACTTGAAGTCCAGGGTCATGGAGTACATGCCGTAGAAGGTCGCCTTGACGTTGAGGCAGCCAATCAGGTCGCGCGGGCTCATCTTGTAGAGGTCAAGGGTTATGCGAGCAATGTCGTGACCTTTCTTGGGTCGCCCCGTGCCCAGCACCAGCGTGGAGTGACCCTGTGGGGGGGGGGGGGGGTTCATAATATCCGTGTCAGACACCGTGCAAGCGCTGGCTCGGCTCGGATGTGACAGTGGAAAAACACCACCCGTACGGTGCTGGCTTGGCACGGATGTGGGCAGTGGAAAAACACCACCCGTACCGCGCTGGCTTGGCACGGATGTGGCAGTGGAAAAACACCACTCGTACCGTGCTGGCTTGGCACGGATGTGGCAGTGGAAAAACAACACCCGTACCGTGCTGGCTTGGCACGGATGTGGCAGTGGAAAAACACCACCTGTACCATGCTGGCTTGGCACGGATGTGGTAGTGGAAAAACACCACCTGTACCATGCTGGCTTGGCACGGATGTGGGCAGTGGAAAAACACCACCTGTACCATGCTGTCTTGGCACGGATGTGGTAGTGGAAAAACACGATCCCGACCCTGACCCTGCTGCATATTTGGAGTCGGCGTCTCTCTCCTCTCTCATCATCTCGGTGGACTAGGAGATGTTGACTACCTCGCCTGGTCTACAGTCTGTGTGTGTCTCTCATCATCATCATCATCAGGTGGCTAGGAGATGTTGACTACCTCGCCTGGTCTACAGTCTGTGTCTCTCTCTCTCATCATCATCATCACGGTGGCTAGGAGATGTTGACTACCTCGCCGGGT
>WFAB01003597.1:0-14427 GCA_018977245.1 Lethenteron camtschaticum
CTGGTCGCGCCAGTGACGATGCCGAGACAGCCACGCGGCGGGCCTTCAAGCGGGGAGCCTTCGGGTGGGGCCGAGCCGTCCGCCATTGGGGCCTCTGCGAGGCTTCCCGCCCTTTCCGACACGGGGCAGGACGCCGCCATCTTGGGTGTGGTCGCGGCCGAACGACGGGAAGCCGCCATCTTGTCGCCGCCACGGCGGGAAGCCGCCATCTTGTCGCCGCCGCAGCCATCGCCTTACGACGATTAAAGAATTCTCAGTTGGAGGAGATTGGAGCGCATTTGCGTGGCGTTTTGAGTCGGCCATCCGATCCGCCAAGTGGACGGATGTGGAGGCCTTGGAAGTTCTGCCGACGCTCCTGGATGACAAGTCTTTGAAATTCTTCCGCTCCATTGCAGCCGCGAAGAAGGCGACGCTGAAAGGGGCGTTTGACGAAATGGCGGAAGCGTACGAGCCTCCGGACGATGCACACCGCAAATTCGTCCAGAGGCAACGGGTACCCGAGGAATCGCCTGTGGCTTTCCGGGGTGCTGTGCTTGAGCTGGCCATGGCCGCGTATCCAGAGATGGAGCCCGACTTGTTGGAGCCCTTGATACTGGGTAAGATGTTGGAGCTGTCCAAGGACTTGGGCATTCCGCTGCCGGTGTGCGGCCATGAGCAGCTGACCTCCCGGATGGCAGCCAAGTGCCTCGATGCGCAGTTCAACTTGCGCCGTTGGGCGCAGATGACCGCCTGGACGGGGAGCCCGACCGTGGAGGGAGATGCCGTCGGGTGGACTCCGTCGAAGGCTGTTTTCGTGCCGGACGAGAGGGGGCCTGGCGATCTCACTGCGGCGGCGGGCCAGTGGGTTCCTCGAGGGTGAGCGGAGTCGCGCTCCGGCCCACCGCTGAGGGATCAGCCACGGCCAGCGGTGTGTGGAGTGCGGGAGTAGGGGAGCTAACGGAGGAGCGTGCGTGGCACGCGAGAGGGAGCGTGCGGGGCACGCGAGAGGGAGAGGGAGCGTGCAGGGCACGCGAGAGGAGACGACGCTGGTCCTAGGAGGAGACCAGCGGGGTGCGGAGAAGAACCTGAATAAAAGACAAGCGGAGACCAGCAGTGCCTGACGGAGTCTTTTATTACAGACTCATCACACAGAGACCCATAGACTCAACAGAGACCCATAGACTCATCACACTCAGACCCATAGACTCACCAGACAGAGATCCATAGACTCACCACACAGAGACCCATATACTCAACAGAGACCCACAGACTCATCACACACAGACCCATAGACTCACCAGACAGAGATCCATAGACTCACCACACAGAGAGCCATATACTCAACAGAGACCCATAGACTCACCACACACAGACCCATAGACTCACCACACAGAGACCCATAGACTCACCACACAGAGACCCATATACTCAACAGAGACCCACAGACTCATCACACAGAGACCCATAGACTCACCAGACAGAGATCCATAGACTCACCACACAGAGAGCCATAGACTCACCACACAGAGACCCATAGACTCACCACACACAGACCCATATACTCAACAGAGACCCATAGACTCATCACACACAGACCCATAGACTCACCACACAGAGACCCATGGACTCACCACACAGAGACCCATAGACGTACGTACGGCCTTCCTGGTTTTTTGTGCACCATCAGGAGAGAAGGTGGATGACGACGAGGAGGAGTGCAGCGTTGATGGTGTTGATGGTGTTGGTGGTGTTGGTTCTTCGTGTGCGTCCGGCGTGGGCGTCACGAGCATCGACAGCGGAAGATCTGTCCCCCCGGCTTCCGCCGCCATTGATCGTGAGTGGGGGGGGGGTGACAGCGGCCGGTCCGGTGAACACTGAGTAGTGTAGTAGTAGTAGAGACTGAGTAGCTAAGTAGAGGAGTATTTGGAGTCTGTGGTTTCACTCCCCTGCCCCCTCCCCTCCCTCCCCTCCCTGCCTCCCCCCTCCCTCCACCCCCCTGCTCCCTTCCCCTCCCTCTCCCTCCCCCTCCCTCCCCATCCTCCCCTCCCCCCTCCCCCATCCCCCCTCCTCCCCCTCCCCTCCCTCCCCTCCCTGCCTCCCCCCCTCCTCCCTCCCCCTCCCTTCCCCTGCCCCCTCCCCTCCCTGCCTCCCCCCCTCCCTCCACCCCCTCCTCCCTCCCTCCCTCCCTCTGTCCCCTCCCCTCCATCCCCTCCCTGCCTCCCCTCTCCCCCTCCCTCCCCCTGCCCCTCCCCCTCCCTCCCCCTGCCCCTCCCCCAGGCTCCCTGCTGCCTGTGCTGCTGCCCCTGTCGCTGGCCGTCTGCCTGCTGAGCGCCCTGCTGGCCGCAGGGCGCCGCTGCTGCCCGCGGTGTCTCAGGCGCCGGCCACGGGAAGTCTCGTGGATAGCCAACAACTTGGGTGGAGGCGGCGGTGGTGGCGGTGGTGGTGGCGGTGGCGGTGGTAGTAGTACGGAGGAGGAGGGCGGTCGCTCTCCCAAGCTTCCTCGCAAAGGCTCCGACGACGACGACGAGGTGGTGGTGCGCCTGGAGGCGCGGGAGACGCCAAAGTCGGGAGAACGACGGCCGACACCGGGACGGGGAGGGGAGTTCTTCAAGCTGGGGAACTGGGAGGTTGAAGATGTGAATGCGAATAAAATTTTGCGTGTGAAAATGCACGCGAACACGGTGAGATGAGAGGGGAAGAGGTCTGAGAGTGTGTGGAGGGGAGTGGAGTGAGATGAGAGGGGTAGGTGAAGTGCATTTGAAAAAAAAAATTGTTCAAGTGATTTCCTGTCACGCGACTGCCGCGTTCAAAGAGACGATTTGCGGATCACAAACGCGACAGGACGGACGATGAATGCCCGTCGGTGCAGTGGGGAAGCCAACCAGCATCAAGAGGCAGCCCAGTGTGTGGGCTGGCGTTCTCCATCCACGAATTACTTCAACGATAATTTTTTGTTTGATAATTGGTTGTTTACCCTTCTATCTGGCAACAAAACTGACACCTTTTTACGAGGAGTCATGTTTGCATAGACCGCAATACCAGCAGTCATAATACAAACATAAGAACATAACTCTGATAAAGTGCACTGTCCTTGAAGTTGGGTGTGGACCAATCAACTTCAAGGACAGTGCATACATTATCAGAGTTATGTCTTTTGTTTGTATTTATGACTGCAGGTATAGCAGTCTATG
The DNA here is from genome assembly GCA_018977245.1 of Lethenteron camtschaticum. Taxonomy (NCBI): domain Eukaryota; kingdom Metazoa; phylum Chordata; class Hyperoartia; order Petromyzontiformes; family Petromyzontidae; genus Lethenteron; species Lethenteron camtschaticum. Next base: position 3,171 of record WFAB01003597.1, read on the forward strand.
CAAACATGACTCCTTGTAAAAAGGTGTCAGTTTTGTTGCCAGATAGAAGGGTAAAAAAGCAATTATCATATTTTTACTGGCAAATGAGGTTCCCATAGTGTAGAATCTTTTGTTTATTAAAACATGACAGCCTTGATCCGTACGCGAACACAAACACAGATCAACGTGGTGGCTTCGCTCTCCAACACAACCCACGGTGTGCTGCGCAAGTAACGAATTGGCACGTTCTGTTCACGTGACAAACCTTACTACGTTGCCTGTCGGGTGATGGCGGGTTTGAAGATATTTCTATATCTACGCCATCTAACCAAAAAGAACACCGTGTTACAGAGGTCGCAAACGGGTTTTGATTCCTTACCCGTACCCGTACCCAGCCGCACCAGAGTCGCAAACGGGTACCCGTACCCGGCAGTTCCCGTACCCTACCCGTACCCGGCCGTGTACGGGTAGGGTACGGGTATCGGGTACCTGATTGCGACCTCTGGGATGAAGCCATGTTGCAGGCGCGGGTGGGTTGATTCTATGAACTTGAATTGTGAGAAGAGACAAGACGTTGGGAAATGAGTGACAAACAGTTACCAGTGACTCACGCCTACCCGTACCAGGCCGCACCAGAGTCGCAAACGGCTACCCGTACCCAGCCGGGTACGGGTAGCCGGGTATCAGGTAGGGTACGGGTATCGGGTACCCGGTTGCGACCTCTGCTGTGTTATAGATATTGGTTAAACTGGTATGGAAAACCTACCCTCCCACTCCCAGCCTGTCCACTTCCCCTCCCCACCCCGGTATCTTCTGCCGTGATTGTGTCTTGTAGCATCCACTCCCCCTACCCCCCACCCCCTCCCTGTCTCTCCTCCCTGGCTCCCCCACCCCCCATCTCTTACCTATATAGCCTCTTGTTGCAGCAGCCCTTTTGCCCACGTCAGCATATTGTTTGTTGCTGTGGTTGTCCCACCTGGTGACGGACGCTTGTGTTGCGCCCGAAACGTCGTGATTTTATTTATTTTATTTTATACCTACGTGACTTTACCGAAAGAACCAAAGAGTATGGTGTGGAAAAAGTCAGTGGTAAGGGAAGTCCACTCAGCTCCATATCCTCCTGTACCACATACATCTCTTTTCCAACCCGTGTCGTGTCCGTTTAGCCCCCTTTATCTGGCCAAACAGCTTTCTCGGCATGCGGTGGTTGGGAATGTGGGCTATATGACCCAGCTAATGCAGCCTTGCTTGCCAGAGGAGCTCACTGATGGAGATTTCCAGATCTTTCAAGGATTTGTGAGCTCCTTAAATAATCCAGCCTGGTTAAAACCCAGGATGGATCATAGGCAGGCCAGCCTGAATGTTTCTAACCGGTGCAGATATTCCATTCGAGGGTTTCCACATTTCACAAGCACAGGGTTGGCCTACTCTTCGCACTGGGCAGGTGTTACGGTGCGGTGCGCGAAATAAGTTAGTATCATCCATGGAGCCCAAGTCACACACACACACATAAGCGCACACAAAAACAAATATTTTTTTGGGGGTCTTTCGGTAAAGCCACTGAATTCCTGCAGCCACTGAAGCTTTAAGTCAAGAAAGATGCTTTTGACAATAAGTTTTCCCCTTTTTTCTGGCAACAAAACTGCTGTGTTAAGATGTTCTTGGTTTTTTCGGTAAAGACTTTACCGAAAGAACCAAGAGTATGAATCCCTGCAGTCACGAAAGCTTTAAGACAAGAAAGATGCAGCGGTCTTCAGGTGGAGAACAGGTCTGTCGGAAAGACAGCGTCTGACGAAGAACAGGTCTGTCGAGGAGACATAGTCTGTCTCTCGACAGACCTGTTGTGGTCGAAACGTCGTGAGAATTATTTTATTATGTTTTATTTTTATTATTTATTATTTCCATTCTATGTGACTTTATCGAAAGAACCAAGAATATGAATCCCTGCAGTCACCAAAGAAGCTTTAAATCGAAGAAAAAATGTGGTCTGCTTTTCATATAAACCCTCTTGGGTTTCCAACCTCACCTGCACCGCTTATTTTTTTTGTACCTTGTGTGTGTGTTTTTTTTAAATTTGTACCGTTTGTCTTGTATGTGTGTGTGCATGCGTGCGCGAATAAAAATATTCTTACAAATCAAGCCCAACGTTCCGTTAGAGGTGGGGGGAGGGGGGAGGGGCCTGGGCGTGGCTTACGAGTGTGGGCGTGACGTCACTTCCGGCTGCCTCCTCCTCCTCCTAAAGTCGTCCACTCTCCATCCTCATCCATCCATCATCATCGACTCGTCCTACCGGCACCACGTCTCGAGTCCACCGCACCAGGTACTCATTTGAGGCGGAGTCGACTTAGGGGAGGCCCAGAACCGATTCAAATATTTTTTTCTTGGGGTTTCGCCGCTGCACCACCGCTCCCTACATCCCCGCAGTAACCTACAGGGCCTATCTACAGGTAGTCCCCGACTTACGATCATCACTGTGTCTCTGTGTTTGTGTCTGACCAACATCCACACAGACACATCTCACTGTGTCTCTGTGTTTGTGTCTGACCAACATCCACTACAGAGACATCTCACTGTGTCTCTGTGTTTGTGTCTGACCAACATCCACTACAGAGACATATCACTGTGTCTCTGTGTTTGTGTCTGACCAACATCCACTACAGAGACATCTCACTGTGTCTCTCTGTGTCTGACCAACATCCACTACAGAGACATCTCACTATGTCTCTCTGTTTGTGTCTGACCAACATTCACACAGACACATCTCACTGTGTCTCTGTGTTTGTGTCTGACCAACATCCACTACAGAGACATCTCACTGTGTCTCTCTGTGTCTGACCAACAACCACTACAGACACATCTCACTGTGTCTCTATGTTTGTATCTGACCAACAATCACACAGAGACAAAGAACCGAGGTATAATACACATCCTCCAAAGTGACCAACGTGTAGAGACACCCATGGTTGTTAAATGCAGTCTCCAACTCTTATCCACTCTATATCTGGTCTTGTTTTTGATCTGCAATGAAGAAGGGCCATATGCCAAACATCGCCTATTATATACTTTTCCTTTTAAGGCTACAGTGTTATTGACAAATGTGTTCAGTGTTTTTGTTCACGTGCACACGAAGGCATTATTAGGATTCTCAGGAATCTCTGCTGTTGCTCAAAGCTCACAGAGACAGACACGTAAGGCATCTTGAGCATTCTTAGGGCTCAGTGTTCACGCACCAGGCGCGGAATTCTGAGGTCTAGCTATCGGACACAATTTATAATGTGGAGATTTGCTGTTTCAGGTTGTTCGGGCCTCCACTGCGAGAGATTAACAACTCCGCTGAAAGACAGAAAGTGTTGAAATAGACTTCAAGTATACAACAACGGGGTATCAGCATCCGATGGATTGTGAACAATATTCTATTTAAATTTAGTTTGCGCCGTTTGATCGCTCAGGCATTTTTACCTTTGAAAATAATTATTATTGTCTCCGGCAAATATAGATTTGTAGTCTTTTGTTGCAATGTAATTAACCATGAATCGTGATTTACTTGTATTTTTACTGAATATACAGGGCGTTATTTTGAGTGGCCAATAACATTTTCGCTGTGATACAAAAATATTTGTTTCAAGTGCGCCTCCAGCGAGCCAATGGCAATGCAAACGAGCGAAACGTATTACGATTTTAAAACATCGGGGAACCTTTAAACTACCGTGTGGCCGATTTGATGGGAAAAAATTCGTGCAACCAAACAGTGACTTGTAATTGGCTGTGTGAACCTTTCAAATAACCCGGTGTGATTTCTTCCAAGTGCAGCTGCAGATTATTTATTCGGTGAAATGCTATATTGCCGTACATAGCAGCCGGCTGTTTGCGTCCGTGCGTTCCTGTGAAAGTCTTATTGCGTTTAAAATGCCCTCTTAATTTTTGCTATTGTCTTCCCAGATGCCCGATTCAGCGTAAGGAGCTCATCGGATACAAACACTCCCGCCGCCCCACAGGACTTACGGGAGGCGCCACGTCCACGTGAACCGACGCGCACCATTCACCCGAGCGTGCGACGATAACGACGATCTGGACGTGAGCGTTATTGGGACCGTGTTGGCTGGCGCTGCTCGCGAGGAGACTTTTGTGCGCAAAACCACGGTGGCGCCCCACTCCCTTGTTTGTGCGTTAGCTTTTGCAGCCTTCCCGCAGCGACGATGGCTGGTGGTGTGACGGCATTCCCGGCGGTTTTTGTACTGCTGGCGCTCGTCCTCGTGTCGAGCGTGCCGTCCACCACGCTGGACTTTGGGCAAGTTCCTACGGCCACCTACGTGACCGACACCAGTTACGACGCCGGCGCCATCGGAACGCTCTTCTTGATGATGCACAAGTTTCTGGACCTCGTTCAGCCGAATTCATTTCCTCACGGTGAGTGCTTTGTGAGATCGTGTGACTATATTGGAGTGTTGGTATATATACATGCGGTTTATATTTCAGTTTTATTGATTTGGTGTAGCCCTGTGAGCCATTCGGCTCTTGAATCAGGTGCAACCGCAACAAACAGAAAACAAAAACACGAACAAGGAAACATCTTAAAGTGACTTTGCGCAAACAGAAAAATCCAGGAAAAACTGCGAAGTCTTCCAGAAAAAGCACCGTACACCAACGCTGTGTGCAACAATCCCAGTGGGATGCAAGTCAAACAACAACCACAAGACAACTTAGATTAAGGCCATCAGTCTAACTCCATACTACAACAACACAAACATGGCCAAACCAAACAGCTTTTCGAAATCACCAAAATAAAGCCATAAGCAATCTAACAGTGATCATAGGAACTGTGACCGAAATTTCACAATAAACGACATAAACAACATGTACCACCAAACCCTGTAGCCATAGCTGGCCGCATGAGTTTAGCCAAAATCCTATAAGGTCATCCTTTCCGTAGATTCAAAAGGGTAAATGTGCAGCCGCACAATGACCTGAGTTAGATTCCCCACCACGGCCAACATCGGTGGCCAATTATATCTGACCTGATTCTGTCCTTTTTACCATGTCACTAACCTGCGCAGACCGGCGTAGTGAAGTATGGTCAAACGCCTCCCACGGCTGTCACCGCACGTTGAGGCCATCGTCCCGCAGCAAATTGCTAAGGGTCTGTAAATGACCGCGTTGTTTGAAAATCACAATTCTCTATAAGCTAAATTTCGATGTAAAGCTTTCGTGACTGCAGGGATTCATCTTCTTGGTTCTTTCGGTAAAGTCACGTAGAAGGGAAGTAATAAAATAATAAAAATAAAACATAATGAAATAATTCTCACGACGTTTCGGCCACAACGCAAGCAGCCGTCCTCAGGTGAAGAACAGGTCTGTCGACAAGATATAGTTTTTCACCTGAGGACGGCTGCTTGCGTTGTGGCCGAAACGTCGTGAGAATTATTTTATTATGTTTTATTTTTATTATTTTATTACTTCCCTTCTACGTGACTTTACCGAAAGAACCGAGAAGATGAATCCCTGCAGGCACGAAAGCTTTACATCGAAATTTAAATGCGTTTAGATGATTTTGCTGCTATAAATGTGTTGAGTCGTAGACGGAGGTACTCGGAGACGGAGGTTGAGTTAGGGGCTTCCGCCAGGGTTTATTAACACTTATCACTATCCCTGGTTCCCTCTTTACCCCTTCCACTATCCCCGTTCCTCCAGTGACCCCGCTTACGTTACGGGGTCTCCCTTAAATACCCTAGGAGGGGTGACGTCACGTGCACTGCCCAGCGCGTGCGACCCCACGTCCCGTGAGGTCACCGCACCGGACAGCGCACACGACGCCACCACTCTCCTCTACTCCTCTACATCACCCCCCCCCGTGAAAAAAAAACAGCCGACCCGGCTGCAATCAACCCGCAACAACAAAAAAAAAACAAATAGAGCCCGAAGGCCTCATCCGCCGGATAGCGCCGAACGGGCGCCAGGGGCTGGGCCCGCTGAACGGCCATCAGGGCCGTCACCGGAGCCGCATCCCCCTCGAGCGGGTATGCGCTGCTGGCCCGCTCCCTCGTGCGGTGTCCGCCACCCGTGCAGGTGGCCCGTCAGCGGGCAACAGGCCCACCGCCGTGGCCTCCGGTGACCGGGGGGTCTCTGTTGGCCTCACTCGGGAGGGGCCTGGGGGCACACACACAGGTCGGACGTCACCTCCGTCAACGAGACCCGGCCGGTCAGGCACGCCGGATACATCATCAGCCGGCCGCTCCGGAATTGGGGGTGGATCCCCCAGGGTAGATGGAACATAACGTTTGAGCCGGGACGGGTGCACTATCCACTGCCTGCGACCGAATCGAATCCGGACGCATTGCGGCCGGCGGACCTCCACAACCTCCACGGGTCCCTGCCAAGGGCGATGCAATTTGGCCGATGTGCCAACGGGGACCTGGGGACAATGCAGCCACGCTTTTTGACCCGCTACCCACGGGAGGCCAGCTGCCTGGTGTTTGGGCAGCTGCTCATTAGCCGCCTGCCGGCTTGCGGAATTCTCGGCAGCGGCCTGTCGCGCCTCGCGCAGCCGGTCAAGCGCGACCTTCAAAGGGGTCGGCACCGCTGACCCCTTCTTGGAGGAGCCAACGTCCATCTGGACGTGCACCGGGGGCTCCGGTTCCCTACCGTACATCAAATAAAAAGGCGAAAATCCCGTGGAGGCATGAGGGGCCAACCGATACGCCGCCAAGACCCCCGGGACGAACAGGTCCCAGTCTGACTGGGACGTGTTCACCTGGTGGCACAGCATGGACGTAAGGGTGCGGTTCAAGCGCTCTACCATCCCGTCTGACTGGGGGTGGTAGGGCGAGGTGCGGATTTTCTTGGTGCCAAGGAGGTCACACACCTCCTTGAGCAACCTAGACGAGAAATTCCGCCCCTGGTCAGTCAACAATTGTTCCGGCGCGCCCTTGTCAAACACGTACCCCTGGACGAAGGCCTCGGTGATAGAAGAGGCCAACTGATCGACCAAAGGCCATGCCATGGGCCAACGTGTGAGGTACTCAACGCCCACCAAGAGGTATTTGTGGCCCCGTTGGGATGCAGGGAATGGCCCCAAAATGTCGAGCGCCACGAGCTCATTAACGCGAGAAACCCGGATGGACTGCAGCGGGGCCCGGTCCTGGACAACTGGGGCCTTCCTCCGCGCGCAGTCGTGGCAACCCTTCAAAATCAGTGCTACGTCACCCTCAACACCCGGCCAGTAATAGTCCCGCTTAAGGGTCAATAAGGTCTTGTGGTAGCCAAGGTGCATAAGCTTCTCGTGAATGGCTCGGGTTAATTTACCACGCAGGCTAGTAGGCACAACCACACAATAGCGTTCCAATTGGGCATCCCAACGCATGAGTAGTCCGTCATGCACGGCGATCGCCGGGGCAGCCGACGAAGCTAAGCTCCGGGCGTTATGTCCGACACGGCGCCGTAGCTTCAGCAGAGAGGAATCCTCCATCTGCAAGCCGGACCATACCTCCCGGGGAAGTCCAAGGCCGAAATCCGCGGTCGACGCCGCACCTGGAGGGGTGTCCGCCTCGGCCGACGCGACCAACTGGGCCGCGGCGTCCCCTGGGGCCTTGCAACGGCTAGAGCCCAGGGCGCAAGCACACCCGCCGCCTGCCGGCAATCGGGATAAACCGTCCGCATTTCCATGCTGTGTCCCCTTCCTGTGGATTACATCAAAAGGGTAATCCTGGAGCACTTCGAGCCAGCGAGACAGCTGACCCGAGGGCTGACTAATCTTCAGCGAATATTGCAGGGCCGCGTGGTCGGTTCGGACCGTAAACAGCCTACCGTACAAATATGGTCTATACAACTGAACAAAATAAACTATGGCCAAAAGCTCCCTCCGGGTCACACAATATCGCTGTTCCGTCGAGGACAAAACGCGACTGCCATAGGCTACCACCCTCTCAACTCCGTCGACCACCTGGGCCAGGACAGCCCCAATTCCCGTGTCGCTGGCATCGGTATCGAGCAGGAAGGGTTTCGTAAAATCCGGGTACCCCAAGGGCGGCGCATCCGCCAAGGCCGTGCGAAGCGCCGCAAAAGCCGCCTCCTCCTCCGCGCCCCAGTGAAACCTTTGGCCTTTGGCGGAAAGGGCGTGCAGTGGCTTCGCAATTGTCGCAAAATCGCGGACAAACCGGCGATAGTACGATGCGAAGCCAACGAAGCTACGCACCTCCGCGACAGATGTGGGAGTCGGCCACGTCCGGACACAAGCCGTTTTCTCCGGGTCCGTGGCGACACCTGACGTGCTAACAATGTGTCCCAAATACCTCACCGATGGTTGTAGCAAGTGGCATTTCTGGGGTTTGAATTTCAAGCCAGCAGCACGCACTTTGACGAACACCGCCTCAAGGCGTTGCAAGTGCTCGCCAAACGTACGGCCAAAAACAATAACGTCATCCAAGTAGATTAGACAAGACTCCCACTGCAGCCCCGCCAAGACCATCTCCATGAGACGCTGGAAGGTGGCCGGGGCCGAATGGAGACCCATAGGAAGCCGATTGAACTCGAACAACCCCTGGGGCGTGCGGAACGCTGTTTTGGGTCTAGAGGCCTCATCCAGTGGCAATTGCCAGAAGCCGGAGAGCAAATCTAAAGTCGAAAAGAACCGCGCGCCCGAGAGGGCGTCCAGGGAATCATCCATGCGAGGCAATGGATATGCATCAGCCACCGAGATCTTGTTCAATCTACGAAAATCGACGCAGAACCGGAGACTCCCGTCCCGTTTCTTGACTAGCACAATGGGGGCACCCCAAGGGCTAGTAGATGGGGAGATGATGTCTGCCGCCAACATTTCCTCGACAGCCGAGCGGACATGATCTTTTTCCGCTGGGCTAAAGCGGTGGGAATTAAGTCGAATAGGGGCCGCGTCGCCCGTGTCTATGTGGTGGTCCAAAAGAGTAGTGCGACCCAGATCAAACTTACTTTGGCTGAACACATCGGTGAACCGCTCGATGAGGTCGCGGAGTTGCCGACGTTCCCCGGAGGACAACGAGGCATTCTCGTCGCACAACGTGGCGATCCATGATGCGTCGGGGTCCCCCGTGCGCATCACGCCCGCCACGACCCCTCCATCCGGGGCTGCACTCTCGGGTGGAGGAGCCGGGGTCGCGTGTGCCAGGACGGCGCCGGCCGGGACTACGACCGGCAAGGGTCCCGAATTGAGGACCTGCAAAAAAAGGTCCTGGCCCCCCGACACGGCTGTCAAGGCGCCCACCAACCCCTTCGTCCTTGAAAAGTAGCTTGACGGGGACAGGAGGATACCCGTCTCCGTGGAGCCCATTTCGAGCGGTTTGCGCAACCTAAGGGGTATCAGGATTTGTGACGCCGGTGGTACGGTCACCGGCACTTTATTCAAGGCCCGTACACCGGCGACCAAGGGAGATAGGACGGTAGGCGATTGTAGGAATTGCAGCCGCCTCCCTGACGGCATTTCCACACAGCCCTGGTCAACGAGAATTCGGATGGGCATCCTAGACAAAAAGTCGGTCCCCAAGAGACATGGCACTGCCAAGGTCCTGGAGACCAAAATCGGCCCGGCCAACTCAATCTCGTCAACCCGAACCGACGCTACAACGTGGCCCAAGATGCCCAAACTGCCGCCGTTCGCGGCGACACAAGCCCCGCGAACCGGCCTTAACGGACCCACGCTGCGGGGTAGCAGCCCAAAAATGGCCTCAGAAATAATGGTGGCCGACGCCCCCGTATCCACCAGGAGGCGAACGTGCACCCCTTGCACATATCCTGCCACCGCTGAGGAGCCGGCAGCTGCCGCCACCATCCTATGCGCAAGCGCATCCCAGTGGCGGGTCTGTCTGGGCCATTGAGGGGGTGATGACGATGGTGCACCCGACCCTTCGAGGACAACCCCATGACGATGGGCCCTAGCCCCGCTAGATGCATGAGGTGAAGGGAGCGGCCGCGCAGATGATGCGTCGCGACTCGCCTGGGGCCCCGGACCCGATGCCAAGGAGGGTCTGGGAGAAGGTGGAGTCCCTTTTCCAAAGGCCCCCGGGGCATTCCGGCAGCCCCGCTCAATGTGGCCCCGCTGACCACAGCGGAAACAGGCCACCGTGTCCGCCTCCTGTGGACGGGAAGGTCCCGGCCGCCCCCGCTGCTCCGGACGGCGACCACCCGCCCCCCTTCCTCGACGATCGGGCATCGCCAGGGCCGCGAGGGTGTCCACTTCCTGAGAAGTGGCCCCCCCGTCCGGCGCCGGGACCCCCGCACACGCCGCCATCTGAGGCCGTTGGCGGAGGGAGAGGTGCGCCTGAATGTTTTCGGCGACCGCCAAGGATGTGATCTGCCGATCATTGTTGATCGACAGAGCAATTCCTAGCTCCCTTGCCAGGTCAAGCAGCTTCCCCAAGGCCATGGAATCAAGTGCCCTGCCGTACAGGTCAGGGTATGCAGCCTGCGCCAGGGCCAGGAGCGAGCAGCGGAAGGCCAGCGGCAGTTCCCCCTCCTCCCGCCGCCGCAATGAAAACTTTAGCTGCGCGGTGGACGGCGGCTCAAAAACGTTGGCCATTTGGATATAGGCCGCCGGGAGTGTAGCCCGATTGGCCGGATGGATGGACTTGAAGGCCTGCAGAGCCCTTTCGTCCAAGCAGGTCGGAAGCGCCGGCAAGGCCTCCTCCATGGACCAGCCGACCGACATGTATGCCGCGTCGAACCGGTCCTGGAAGGCCGACCAGTCGCCCCCTTGCGCGACAAACGGCGCAACGTCGGGTAACCTGCGCTGCCATTGGCCGCGCGGCGCCGCGAGGTGTGGAAGCCAAGCGGCACCTGCGGGCCACCCAGCGGACGCGACGTGTTGCGGCGGTGGCAGCATTGCGGCTCCCGCGGGCCACGCCGAAGACGCGGAAAGGTGCGGTGGTGCTGCGGCCCCCATGGGCCACGCCGTAGGCGCAGCGAAGTGTGGCTGAGTTGTGGCCCCCATGGGCCACGCCGTAGGTGCAGCGAAGTGTGGCTGAGTTGCGGCCCCCATGGGCCACGCCGTAGACGCAGCGAAGTGTGGCTGAGTTGCGGCCCCCATGGGCCACGCCGTAGATGCAGCGAGGTGTGAAGGCGCCTGCGCTTTCGCGACCCACCTGTCAGCGGCGGCGTACGAAGCCACAGCGTCGTCCCGCGACGCGGCGAGGGACCACGGCGTTGCAGCCTCAACGGGCCACGCCGAAGACGCGGCGGTATAATTCAGGCCTGCAGCGGCCCCCGCGGCCCACCCCGCCGGCGCAGCGAGGTGCGGGACAGCGGCCGTAGCCGC
>WFAB01003598.1:0-14421 GCA_018977245.1 Lethenteron camtschaticum
GACACGCAAACTCCAAGTATACAACAGCAGGCATCAGGGGTCGAGATCGAACCCACCACCTCCTGTATACCAGGCGAGGTAGTTAACATCTCCTAGCCACCGTGATGATCATGAGAGAGAGAGACACGCAAACTCCAAATATACAGCAGCAGCAGGCGTCAGGGTCGGATCGAACCCACGACCTCCTGTATACCAGGCGAGGTAGTTAACATCTCCTAGCCACCGTGATGATGATGAGAGAGAGAGAGAGACGCAAACTCCAAATATACAGCAGCAGGCGTCAGGGTCGGGATCGAACCCACGACCTCCTGTACACCAGGCGAGGTAGTTAACATCTCCTAGCCACCGTGATGATGATGAGAGAGAGAGACACGCAAACTCCAAATATACAGCAGCAGGCGTCAGGGTCGGGATCGAACCCACGACCTCCTGTACACCAGGCGAGGTAGTTAACATCTCCTAGCCACCGTGATGATGATGAGAGAGAGAGACACGCAAACTCCAAATATACAGCAGCAGGCGTCGGGGTCGGGATCGAACCCACGACCTCCTGCACACCAGGCGAGGTAGTCAACATCTCCTCGCCACTCAAGTGATGTGAGGTTAAACGATGGAGTACGACTCCACACCAAATTACGCGACACCCCCCCCACCCATTGTCACGATCCAGGCCGCAGAATAAATGCGTTCAAACGGGGGGGGGGGGGGGGGGGGGCGTTCCTTGCCGGCCGGCTCCCGTTTCTTCTGAGACGCGAGCGAGATTCTGCGCGGAGGGCAGAGGTCGCCAACGGGTTTTGATTCCTTACCCGTACCCGGCCGCACCAGGGTCGCAAACGGGTCACCCATACCCGGCCGTACCCATACCCGGCTGAGTACGGGTAGGGTACGGGTATCGGGTACCCGATTGCGACCTCTGGGATGAAGCCATGTTGCAGGCGCGGGTGGGTTGATTCTAGGAACTTGAATTGTGAGAAGAGACAAGACGTTGGGAAATGAGTGACAAACGGTGACTCACCAGTGACTCACGGCCTACCCGTACCCGGCCGGGTACGGGTAGCCGGGTATCGGGTACCCGGATGCGACCTCTGGCGGAGGGTGAAAGATTTACTCGGAGAATTGTTTTCGGGCCCCCCAAAAAAAAAAACCTGGACGCCGTTTCGCTTTTCGCGAGCCTCCGAATCTCACGGCGTCGATCAGCGACGGCGAAGATCACGGACGCGATCGACGCCGGCAACGCCGCCCATCCCGCCGTTCGTTTGCCACCGAGCCGGCGGAGACGTCGCGCACGGCGCCCGTGCCAGGCTAGGTGCACGTTGAGGCTACCACGTGAAGTGTCGAACGCCCGTTTGGCAGGAGGTCACGGGGCAGACCCAGCAGGTGCCACGGGTCGACTGACTGAGATGACTGGGCCGATGCACCACCTGTGCCCCCTACTGTGCCAGGCTAGGTGCACTAGGAAGTCAAGGGGCAGACCCAGCAGGTGCCACGGGTCGACTGACTGAGATGACTGGGCCGATGCACCACCTGTGCCCCCTACTGTGCCAGGCTAGGTGCACTAGGAGGTCAAGGGGCAGACCCAGCAGGTGCCACGGGTCGACTGACTGAGATGACTGGGCCGATGCACCACCTGTGCCCCCTACTGTGCCAGGCTAGGTGCACTAGGAAGTCAAGGGGCAGACCCAGCAGGAGCCACGGGTCGACTGACTGAGATGACTGGGCCGATGCACCACCTGTGCCCCCTACTGTGCCAGGCTAGGTGCACTCGGAAGTCAAGGGGCAGACCCAGCAGGAGCCACGGGTCGACTGACTGAGATGACTGGGCCGATGCACCACCTGTGCCCCCTACTGTGCCAGGCTAGGTGCACTAGGAGGTCAAGGGGCAGACTCAGCAGGTGCCACGGGTCGACTGACTGAGATGACTGGCTGATGCACCACCTGTGCCCCCTACTGTACCAACTTGCTGTGTTTTAGCCACCCGGCGCTCCGCTCGTTGTTGTGAGCGTCGCTCCTCCGCCCTCCGTTGTTATTGGAGGGCGACTGCCTCCAAGTGCCAACAGCGTCCATCACGAGCCTCCTCCACTGAGGCCGATCTTGACACCGCTGGTACCAGTCATCGGCAAGTCCACTCAGCTCCACGTCCTCCTGTACCACATCACTCCATCTCTTCTCCAGCCCGTGCCGCGCCCGTTTAGCCCCCTCGATCCGGCTCAACAAAAGCTGTTTAGGCATGCGGTGGCTGGGCATGCGGGCTACATGACCCAGCCATCTGCGCTCCCTACTGTGCCAACAGACACACGCTCGCACGCCCTGGACGCACGCGGGAATGGGATGATCGCCAGCCGTGCTGGGAATCTCTCCAATGAAATGTGTCTTTAGTGAAACCGCTAATTTAATCGATAACAGCTACTTATTTACAAGCACCGCCGATTAGCACGGTTGGCTACGTACAGTGCTTAAGAAGTTCAACATACATACACACTGCCCATAGACTCAACACTGCCCATAGTCAACACTGCCCATAGACTCAACACTGCCCATAGACTCAACACTGCCCATAGACTCAACACTACCCATAGACTCAACACTGCCCATAGACTCAACACTGCCCATAGACTCAACACTGCCCATAGACTAACACTGCCCATAGACTCAACACTGCCCATAGACTCAACACTGCACCATAGACTCAACACTGCCCATAGACTCAACACTGCCCATAGACTCAACACTACCCATAGACTCAACACTGCCCATAGACTCAACACTGCCCATAGACTCAACACTGCCCATAGACTAACACTGCCCATAGACTCAACACTGCCCATAGACTCAACACTGCCCATAGACTAACACTGCCCATAGACTCAACACTGCCCATCAGACTCAACACTGCCCATAGACTCCAGCACTGCCCATAGACTCAACCACTGCCCATAGACTCAACACTGCCCATAGACTCAACACTGCCCATAGACTCAACACTACCCATAGACTCAACACTGCCCATAGACTCAACACTGCCCATAGACTCAACACTGCCCATAGACTCAACACTGTCCATAGACTCAACACTACCCATAGACTCAACACTACCCATAGACTAACACTACCCATAGACTCAACACTGCCCATAGACTCAACACTACCCATAGACTCAACACTACCCATAGACTCAACACTACCCATAGACTCAACACTGTCCATAGACTAACACTGCCCATAGACTCAACACTACCCATAGACTCAACACTGCCCATAGACTCAACACTGCCCATAGACTCAACACTGCCCATAGACTCAACACTGCCCATAGACTCAACACTACCCATAGACTCAACACTACCCATAGACTCAACACTGCCCATAGACTCAACACTACCCATAGACTCAACACTGTCCATAGACTAACACTGTCCATAGACTAACACTGCCCATAGACTCAACACTGCACCTCTGTTTAGCACGCTTTGCTACGTACAGTGCGAAATAAGTTCAACATGCGGTACATAAACGCAAAGATGGATTTGATCAAATAAAAGTCTGACCAGTCCCACATACAGTTACTCATACATAACAGCAGCACGGTCAGTTTATGTTGCCCTGCTTACATAAATATTGTGCGCGGTGCCTACACACACACACACATCATATATATATGATGTGACAGGAACGTTACCGAGTAATGTGAATTTACACCGCAATGGGCACCTTCAACAAATGCTCGGCTCTCTGCCCTTCCACTGCTGGATGAAGGGGGGCATTCTTATGCCGGGTGCGGCGGGGGCGGGCTGGTGATTCGACCAGACTTCACCTTGCCGGTCAACGTGGTATCGGCGACGGAGGGAGAGGTCCCCTCCGAGAGGTCAGGGTTCAAGCGAAGTGTCGTCAGCGGCCACGCCATGTCCAGGAACGCCGTGTACTCACGATGAATTGTTGTTGTTGTTGTTGTTATACTGGTAGGAACCTCCTGGTTACACCAGCCACAGGGGATTATTGTGTCCGTCCGTCCGTCGTGCAGGGAGGGCTGGGTGGGGAGGTGGGGAGGGCTGGGTGGGAGGGGCTGGGTGGGGAGGGTGGGGAGGGGCTGGGTGAGGAGGGTGGGGAGGGCTGGGTGGGGAGGGCGGGTGAGAAGGGTGAGGCTGGGTGTGGGGTAGGAGGGGTGGGCTGGGTGGGGAGGGGCTGGTCACCCCGTGGTGCCCTTATAAAACTCAACGTTTAACCTACTCACGCCGGCTTGTGCCCGCCCTCACAGTCGGCAATATTTGCGGAATACACCACGCCGCCGTTGACCCTGCAGGCCATTGACCGAGCAACCCAACGTTCCTACCAGCTCCCTCCGCAGGACAATGTGTTTGACGTTGCCTTGTAAGGCACAAGCTTGTTCCTCAATCATCGAGGCACCTCCGGTTGGCACGGCTGTTCTCTGTACCGTTTCGATGAGTACGCACGGACACGCTGCGCATGATGAACATCCCAATATCCCTGCTGTGTCTGTTGAGAGGCATCATTTATGTCGCACATGCAGACCCATATAATGACACAGAGACAAAGATCTCCTGTATAGCCTCAATGGACTGTTGGGGCAAGTGTTGTTAGCGAGCACCTATGAAGGCCGGAATGAGATGGGTGGCCAGCACCACGCCCGACCGCTTTTGTCTCCCCCAGCGGCGGTGTTTACTACACACCGCACCAGGTACTCGTTTGAGGCTGAGTCAACCTAGGAGAGGCCCAGGACCGGTTCAGATAATCGCCACTGGTGTTGGCCGTGAGTGGGAATCAAACTCGGTTTGCCGGGTTCGTAGCGCAGCGCAGCGCTAACCGCTACACCACCGCTCCCCACTTATACTGACACACACACACCTACACACGTACACACTAACAACAGCCGCCATTTCCACTAAGTGGTGGTGACGTCACCACGGCGCCCGTGCCAGGCCAGGTGCACTTTGAGGCACGTGACGTGTCGAAGGCTCGCTGACAGGAGGTCACGGACAGACCCAGCAGGAGCCATGGGTTGACTGACTGCGATTACTTGGCAGATGCACCACCTGTGCCCCCCTACTACGCCAACTTGCTGAGTTTTATCTGCCTGGCGTGCCGCTCGTTGTTGTGAGCGTCGCTCCACTGAGGCCGATCTTGACACCGCTGGCATCAGTCTTTGGCCAGTCCACTCAGTTCCACATCCTCCTGTACCACATCACTCCATCTCCACTCCAGCCCATGTCATGCCCGTTTAGTCCCCTCTATCTAGCCGAACAGAAGCTGTTTGAAAATGTGGGCTACATGACCCAGCCAATGCAGCCTTGCCTGCCAGGGAGCTCACCGAGGATTTGTGAGCTCCTCACACAATCCAGCCTTGTTAAGCCCAGGCAGCTAGCCTGAATGTTTCCAAGCAGCGCAGATGTTATTCTTTTAGAGGGTTCAACATTTTGCAAGCATGGAGAAGTGTGGGCATAACTGTGGCCGAGAAGACTCGAAGCTTCGTGTGGAGCGACGGAACAGGTAGCTTCCACACGGCATTGCCACGGCTGATTCTGAGTGAGACCGTGGCTGCCAAACCGGAGCCGGTCATGAGCACACTGCCCAGGTACGAATCATCTCAACTCTCTCCACAACTGCCCTATCACTCATGGCAGGTGCTTAGTTTTATCTGGGGATGATTGCAAAGCTCCGCCTCTTTGTATAACGCTCCAGGTTCAGCAGCAGCGCCTCTAACTCCTTCTCCGAGTGGGCAGCAAACACCAGATCATCGGCATGAATAACGTGGTTGACCAAAAGGGAGGCATCCCTCGACTGCACCCGGCAACCGATCAACCTCGCATTGTATCTGTTGTAGATTACATCCATGGAAAGCTTCTCGAACTACGTGGTAAAGAAAATGATAAATAGCGTAGGGTTAGAGGACATCCCCGTTGTACCCCAAGGTGAACAGGAATGGCTCCGACTCCCGGCCACCTAGCTTTACCCGGGCCTGCTCACCATCATGAAGGTTTTTCATGATTGTGAACATGAGGTCTAGGATTCCGAAAGCCAGCAGCAGCCTTCTTCATGGGCTAGTGTCACCACCAGTCAGACCAGAGAGCAACACCACAAGGCGACCAGCACAAGAGCATTGCCACTCGTGTCAGAGCGTTTATAGCTCAGGGTGAGAAGCTACATCATGGGGTACCTACTTGCCATCTGAACACAACTCTTGTTACACGCTTTAATTTAACTCACTCTCTCTGTTGTTGTCGTTTCGTATCTTCAAATGTTGTAACTCAATTTTAACCCACTTCCCAATGTGGTATCGATTGCAAACTTGGTATACTTATGTCATACTGATGACAATACTATATTCTATCATTAAAAAAAAAAATTTAAACCATCTTTTTTATATGTTATGTTTCGCCTTGGGTATAATTGTCCACGTCCCTTACGTTATGGCAAGCTTCGGGGCTATTCCTGGAGTCGTGGAGTTCTACCATTACTCGTACGGAACATTTAATTAAAGCGTGTTAAAAAAAAGTATTTTAAAATATTACTTCTTTTATTGGCAGAAAGGGTTAATTCCTATTCTTATTTTTCATACAAGAAGCCCCACGGGATTTCAGATCAAGCTGGGGGTTGCCACACAGCGTAAACATCCAAAAGGAAGGTACGACGTTCCACTTGAAACTGTGTCAGGCATGTTCAGGACAAGACCAAGATTCAAACCCAGGAGAGTCAAAATTTAAACCCAGTAAAGTCAAAATTTTAACCCATGAAAGTTAGATTTAAACCCGGGAAAGTCTTGACTTAAAACTTTCGTGACTGCAGGAATTCATATTCTTGCTTCTTTCGGTAAAGTCACAGAGATTGAAAGAAAAAAAACGTTTCGATCGCAACACAATCGGTATGATGAAGACACAAGCGCTCTTATGAAGGCCGCTTGTGTTGCGATTGAAACGTAATTTTATTTTTTATTATTTTCTATCTACGTGACTTTACCGAAAGAACCAAGAATACTCAGGAAAGTCATAATTACAACCAGGGAAGTCATAATTAAACGCAGTAAAATCAGATTTAAACCCGAGAAAGTGAAGTTTAAACCCGAGAAAGTGAGAATTAGACCCGAGAAAGTGAGATTTAGACCCGAGAAAGTGAGATTTAGACCCGAGAAAGTGAGATTTAGACCCGAGAAAGTGAGATTTAAACCCGAGAAAGTGAGATTTAGACCGAGAAAGTGAGATTTAGACCCGAGAAAGTGAGATTTAGACCCGAGAAAGTGAGATTTAGACCCGAGAAAGTGAGATTTAAACCCGAGAAAGTGAGATTTAAACCCGAGAAAGTGAGATTTAAACCCGAGAAAGTGAGATTTAGACCCGAGAAAGTGAGATTTAGACCCGAGAAAGTGAGATTTAAACCCGAGAAAGTGAGATTTAGACCCGAGAAAGTGAGATTTAGACCTGAGAAAGTGAGATTTAAACCCAGAAAGTGAGATTTAGACCCGAGAAAGTGAGATTTAGACCCGAGAAAGTGAGATTTAGACCCGAGAAAGTGAGATTTAACCCGAGAAAGTGAGATTTAGACCCGAGAAAGTGAGATTTAAACCCGAGAAAGTGAGATTTAAACCCGAGAAAGTGAGATTTAACCCGAGAAAGTGAGATTTAGACCCGAGAAAGTGAGATTTAAACCCGAGAAAGTGAGATTTAGACCCGAGAAAGTGAGATTTAGACCGAGAAAGGAGATTTAAACCCGAGAAAGTGAGATTTAGACCCGAGAAAGTGAGATTTAAACCCGAGAAAGTGAGATTTAGACCCGAGAAAGTGAGATTTAAACCCGAGAAAGTGAGATTTAAACCCGAGAAAGTGAGATTTAGACCGAGAAAGTGAGATTTAACCCGAGAAAGTGAGATTTAGACCCGAGAAAGTGAGATTTAGACCCGAGAAAGTGAGATTTAAACCCGAGAAAGGAGATTAACGAGATATTTAGACCCGAGAAAGTGAGATTTAGACCCGAGAAAGTGAGATTTAAACCCGAGAAAGTGAGATTTAGACCCGAGAAAGTGAGATTTAGACCTGAGAAAGTGAGATTTAGACCGAGAAAGTGAGATTTAGACCTGAGAAAGCGAGATTTAGACCCGAGAAAGTGAGATTTAGACCCGAGAAAGTGAGATTTAAACCCGAGAAAGTGAGATTTAAACCCGAGAAAGTGAGAATTAGACCGAGAAAGTGAGATTTAGACCCGAGAAAGTGAGATTTAGACCCGAGAAAGTGAGATTTAGACCTGAGAAAGTGAGATTTAAACCCGAGAAAGTGAGATTTAAACCTGAGAAAGTGAGATTTAAACCCAGAAAGTGAGATTTAAACCCCAAAAGTGAGATTTAAACCCCAGAAAGTGAGATTTAAACCCGAGAAAGTGAGAATTAGACCCGAGAAAGTGAGATTTAAACCCGAGAAAGTGAGATTTAAACCCAAGAAAGTGAGATTTAAACCCGAGAAAGTGAGATTTAACCCCAGAAAGTGAGATTTAAACCCGAGAAAGTAAGATTTAAACCCGAGAAAGTGAATTTAAACCGAGAAAGGAGATTTAAACCCGAGAAAGTGAGATTTAAACCCGAGAAAGTGAGATTTAAACCTGAGAAAGTGAGATTTAAACCTGAGAAAGTGAGATTTAGACCGAGAAAGTGAGATTTAAACCCGAGAAAGTGAGAATTAAACCCGAGAAAGTGAGATTTAGACCCGAGAAAGTGAGAATTAAACCTGAGAAAGTGAGATTTAAACCCGAGAAAGTGAGATTTAAACCCGAGAAAGTGAGATTTAAACCCGAGAAAGTGAGATTTAAACCTGAAAAAGCGAGATTTAAACCCGAGAAAGCGAGATTTAAACCTGAGAAAGTGAGATTTAGACCGAGAAAGCGGAGATTTAGACCTGAGAAAGTGAGATTTAAACCTGAGAAAGTGAGATTTAACCCGAGAAAGTGAGATTTAAACCTGAGAAAGTGAGATTTAAACCCGAGAAAGTGAGATTTAAACCTGAGAAAGCGAGATTTAAACCTGAGAAAGTGAGATTTAGACCCGAGAAAGTGAGATTTAGACCTGAGAAAGTGAGATTTAGACCTGAGAAAGTGAGATTTAAACCCGAGAAAGTGAGATTTAACCCGAGAAAGTGAGATTTAACCTGAGAAAGCGAGATTTAAACCTGAGAAAGTGAGATTTAGACCTGAGAAAGTGAGATTTAAACCTGAGAAAGTGAGATTTAACCTGAGAAAGTGAGATTTAAACCTGAGAAAGTGAGATTTAACCCGAGAAAGTGAGATTTAACCTGAGAAAGCGAGATTTAGACCCGAGAAAGTGAGATTTAAACCCGAGAAAGCGAGATTTAACCCGAGAAAGTGAGATTTAAACCGAGAAAGCGAGATTTAACCTGAGAAAGTGAGATTTAACCTGAGAAAGTGAGATTTAGACCTGAGAAAGTGAGATTTAGACCTGAGAAAGTGAGATTTAGACCCGAGAAAGTGAGATTTAAACCTGAGAAAGTGAGATTTAAACCGAGAAAGTGAGATTTAAACCCGAGAAAGTGAGATTTAGACCTGAGAAAGCGAGATTTAGACCTGAGAAAGTGAGATTTAACCCGAGAAAGTGAGATTTAAACCCGAGAAAGTGAGATTTAACCTGAGAAAGTGAGATTTAAACCCGAGAAAGCGAGATTTAAACCCGAGAAAGCGAGATTTAGACCCGAGAAAGTGAGATTTAACCTGAGAAAGTGAGATTTAACCCGAGAAAGCGAGATTTAACCCGAGAAAGTGAGATTTAAACCCGAGAAAGCGAGATTTAGACCTGAGAAAGTGAGATTTAAACCCGAGAAAGTGAGATTTAAACCTGAGAAAGTGAGATTTAAACACGAGAAAGCGAGATTTAAACCCGAGAAAGTGAGATTTAGACCCGAGAAAGCGAGATTTAACCCGAGAAAGTGAGATTTAAACCTGAGAAAGTGAGATTTAACCTGAGAAAGTGAGATTTAGACCTGAGAAAGTGAGATTTAGACCTGAGAAAGTGAGATTTAAACCTGAGAAAGTGAGATTTAAACCCGAGAAAGTGAGATTTAAACCTGAGAAAGTGAGATTTAAACCTGAGAAAGTGAGATTTAACCTGAGAAAGTGAGATTTAACCCGAGAAAGTGAGATTTAAACCTGAGAAAGCGAGATTTAAACCCGAGAAAGTGAGATTTAGACCGAGAAAGTGAGATTTACCTGAGAAAGTGAGATTTAAACCTGAGAAAGTGAGATTTAAACCCGAGAAAGTGAGATTTAAACCTGAGAAAGTGAGATTTAAACCTGAGAAAGTGAGATTTAGACCTGAGAAAGTGAGATTTAGACCTGAGAAAGTGAGATTTAAACCTGAGAAAGTGAGATTTAAACCTGAGAAAGTGAGATTTAGACCTGAGAAAGTGAGATTTAGACCTGAGAAAGTGAGATTTAGACCCGAGAAAGTGAGATTTAACCTGAGAAAGTGAGATTTAACCTGAGAAAGTGAGATTTAGAACCTGAGAAAGTGAGATTTAAACCGAGAAAGCGAGATTTAGACCTGAGAAAGTGAGATTTAACCCGAGAAAGTGAGATTTAGACCCGAGAAAGTGAGATTTAAACCGAGAAAGCGAGATTTAGACCTGAGAAAGTGAGATTTAACCTGAGAAAGTGAGATTTAGACCCGAGAAAGTGAGATTTAGAACCTGAGAAAGTGAGATTTAGACCTGAGAAAGTGAGATTTAGACCTGAGAAAGCGAGATTTAAACCCGAGAAAGTGAGATTTAAACCGAGAAAGCGAGATTTAAACCTGAGAAAGTGAGATTTAACTGAGAAAGCGAGATTTAAACCTAGAAAGCGAGATTTAAACCTGAGAAAGCGAGATTTAAACCTGAGAAAGCGAGATTTAAACCCGAAAGTGAGATTTAAACCCGAGAAAGCGAGATTTAAACCTGAGAAAGTGAGATTTAGACCCGAGAAAGTGAGATTTAGACCGAGAAAGTGAGATTTAGACCCGAGAAAGTGAGATTTAAACCCGAGAAAGCGAGATTTAAACCTGAGAAAGTGAGATTTAGAACCCGAGAAAGTGAGATTTAACCTGAGAAAGTGAGATTTAAACCTGAGAAAGTGAGATTTAAACCTGAGAAAGCGAGATTTAGACCCGAGAAAGTGAGATTTAGACCTGAGAAAGCGAGATTTAAACCTGAGAAAGTGAGATTTGACCTGAGAAAGTGAGATTTAAACCTGAGAAAGCGAGATTTAGACCTGAGAAAGTGAGATTTAAACTGAGAAAGTGAGATTTAACCCGAGAAAGTGAGATTTAACCTGAGAAAGCGAGATTTAGACCTGAGAAAGTGAGATTTAAACCCGAGAAAGTGAGATTTAGACCCGAGAAAGTGAGATTTAAATCCTGAGAAAGCGAGATTTAGACCTGAGAAAGTGAGATTTAACCTGAGAAAGTGAGATTTAACCTGAGAAAGTGAGATTTAAACCTGAGAAAGTGAGATTTAACCTGAGAAAGTGAGATTTAAACCTGAGAAAGAGATTTAAACCTGAGAAAGTGAGATTTAGACCCGAGAAAGTGAGATTTAAACCTGAGAAAGAGATTTAACCTGAGAAAGTGAGATTTAGACCCGAGAAAGTGAGATTTAAACCCGAGAAAGCGAGATTTAGACCTGAGAAAGTGAGATTTAAACCCGAGAAAGCGAGATTTAGACCTGAGAAAGCGAGATTTAGACCCGAGAAAGTGAGATTTAACCTGAGAAAGTGAGATTTAAACCGAGAAAGCGAGATTTAGACCTGAGAAAGTGAGATTTAAACCCGAGAAAGCGAGATTTAGACCTGAGAAAGCGAGATTTAGACCCGAGAAAGTGAGATTTAGACCTGAGAAAGTGAGATTTAGACCCGAGAAAGCGAGATTTAGACCTGAGAAAGCGAGATTTAGACCCGAGAAAGTGAGATTTAGACCTGAGAAAGCGAGATTTAGACCCGAGAAAGCGAGATTTAGAACCTGAGAAAGCGAGATTTAGAACCTGAGAAAGTGAGATTTGACCTGAGAAAGTGAGATTTAGACCTGAGAAAGTGAGATTTAGACCCGAGAAAGCGAGATTTAGAACCGAGAAAGTGAGATTTAGACCTGAGAAAGTGAGATTTAACCCGAGAAAGCGAGATTTAGACCTGAGAAAGCGAGATTTAGACCCGAGAAAGTGAGATTTAGACCTGAGAAAGCGAGATTTAACCCGAGAAAGCGAGATTTAGACCTGAGAAAGCGAGATTTAGAACCTGAGAAAGTGAGATTTAGACCTGAGAAAGTGAGATTTAGACCTGAGAAAGTGAGATTTAGACCCGAGAAAGCGAGATTTAACCCGAGAAAGTGAGATTTAGACCTGAGAAAGTGAGATTTAGACCTGAGAAAGTGAGATTTAGACCTGAGAAAGCGAGATTTAGACCCGAGAAAGTGAGATTTAGACCTGAGAAAGTGAGATTTAGACCCGAGAAAGCGAGATTTAGACCTGAGAAAGTGAGATTTAAACCCGAGAAAGCGAGATTTAGACCTGAGAAAGCGAGATTTAGACCCGAGAAAGTGAGATTTAGACCTGAGAAAGCGAGATTTAGACCCGAGAAAGCGAGATTTAGACCTGAGAAAGCGAGATTTAGACCCGAGAAAGTGAGATTTAGACCTGAGAAAGCGAGATTTAGACCCGAGAAAGTGAGATTTAGACCTGAGAAAGCGAGATTTAGACCTGAGAAAGTGAGATTTAGACCTGAGAAAGTGAGATTTAGACCTGAGAAAGCGAGATTTAGACCTGAAAAGTGAGATTTAGACCGAGAAAGTGAGATTTAGACCTGAGAAAGTGAGATTTAGACCTGAGAAAGCGAGATTTAGACCTGAGAAAGCGAGATTTAGACCGAGAAAGTGAGATTTAGACCTGAGAAAGCGAGATTTAGACCCGAGAAAGTGAGATTAAACCTGAGAAAGCGAGATTTAGACCTGAGAAAGTGAGATTTAGACCTGAGAAAGTGAGATTTAGACCTGAGAAAGCGAGATTTAGACCTGAGAAAGTGAGATTTAAACCTGAGAAAGCGAGATTTAGACCCGAGAAAGCGAGATTTAGACCCGAGAAAGCGAGATTTAAACCTGAGAAAGTGAGATTTAGACCTGAGAAAGCGAGATTTAGACCCGAGAAAGCGAGATTTAGACCCGAGAAAGTGAGATTTAGACCTGAGAAAGCGAGATTTAGACCCGAGAAAGTGAGATTTAGACCTGAGAAAGCGAGATTTAGACCTGAGAAAGTGAGATTTAGACCTGAGAAAGTGAGATTTAGACCTGAGAAAGCGAGATTTAGACCTGAGAAAGTGAGATTTAAACCTGAGAAAGCGAGATTTAGACCCGAGAAAGCGAGATTTAGACCCGAGAAAGCGAGATTTAAACCTGAGAAAGTGAGATTTAAACCTGAGAAAGTGAGATTTAGACCCGAGAAAGCGAGATTTAGACCTGAGAAAGTGAGATTTAGACCTGAGAAAGTGAGATTTAGACCTGAGAAAGCGAGATTTAGACCTGAGAAAGTGAGATTTAAACCTGAGAAAGCGAGATTTAGACCTGAGAAGTGAGATTTAAACCTGAGAAAGTGAGATTTAGACCTGAGAAAGCGAGATTTAGACCCGAGAAAGCGAGATTTAGACCCGAGAAAGTGAGATTTAGACCTGAGAAAGCGAGATTTAGACCCGAGAAAGTGAGATTTAGACCTGAGAAAGCGAGATTTAGACCTGAGAAAGTGAGATTTAGACCTGAGAAAGTGAGATTAGACCTGAGAAAGCGAGATTTAGACCTGAGAAAGTGAGATTTAAACCTGAGAAAGCGAGATTTAGACCCGAGAAAGCGAGATTTAGACCCGAGAAAGCGAGATTTAAACCTGAGAAAGTGAGATTTAGACCGAGAAAGCGAGATTTAGACCTGAGAAAGTGAGATTTAGACCTGAGAAAGTGAGATTTAGACCTGAGAAAGCGAGATTTAGACCTGAGAAAGTGAGATTTAAACCTGAGAAAGTGAGATTTAGACCTGAGAAAGTGAGATTTAGACCTGAGAAAGCGAGATTTAGACCCGAGAAAGTGAGATTTAACCTGAGAAAGTGAGATTTAGACCTGAGAAAGCGAGATTTAGACCTGAGAAAGTGAGATTTAGACCCGAGAAAGTGAGATTTAAACCCGAGAAAGCGAGATTTAGACCTGAGAAAGTGAGATTTAGACCCGAGAAAGTGAGATTTAAAACCGAGAAAGCGAGATTTAGACTGAGAAAGTGAGATTTAGACCTGAGAAAGCGAGATTTAGACCCGAGAAAGTGAGATTTAAACCGAGAAGCGAGATTTAGACCCGAGAAAGTGAGATTTAGACCTGAGAAAGTGAGATTTAGACCCGAGAAAGCGAGATTTAGACCTG